>DWEI01003739.1:0-12472 GCA_018245875.1 Mysoria ambigua | reverse complement strand
AAATCTTTTTAAAATAATATACTGAAATGTATATATGTATATATATATATATATATATATATACAAATATTGAATAAATAAAATAAATTATAAATATACATGTTGCTAATTGTATAACACCCTTTTCGTATCACGTATTCCATCTGAACAGCAATAATTATTTATAAAAATGTCCAAGCACAGTTTGAGTACCGCTGCACTGTAGACCGGGGGCCTACCGCAGAATGTTTGTAGCACCGATACATCACTGAATGTGTTAAGCTCCACATATGCGGCTATGTAACGGACACAGGACACGATGCATTCGATTACATCGACAAGACACATGACGTGTTTAAGTGAAGTTACCAATTATTTGTAACTCGTAACATTACGTCTATAATCCCCAAAAAGGTAGACAGAGGAGTGTATTGTGAAACGTAGGACTGTATTACTACAGTCCTACGTTTCACAATACAATATAATACATTGATTACGCATAGGCAAAAACAATAAAAGAGCTGTTTCTATATTTAAGTAATGAGAAATATAAGTTTCATATTACGTAACTTCACGCCTGTAATTCTATTCTATTTGCTATTATTGCCATGCATCGGGCACATATCCAAACTCCGAACCACTACCAAAATTCTTATTTAGATTTTCTAGTAGAAATTTTTCTAAATAGAATTTTTTTATAGCATTCGACCCGAGAATCGAACCCGGGATCTCCCGTTCGGCAGTCGCACTTGCAACCAACACGGCCAACGAGGCAATCATATTTATATTAAAATATATTAATAATAATCGCTCAAACCAGTATAAAATTCAGAGAGACGGCACCGCTTATACTTTGCAATGAAACGTCCGATGCATTCCAGTCGGGAGTGCGCGGAATACGTGCGGCGGAGCAGAACTTTCAACTTCGCCCCCGTCGTCTGAAGTCTGACCTCGGACCAAGTTGATAGAACTATTCAGGGCCCCTCGCGCTAGTCGTTTTTGCCACAACGTGGCGAGGCTGTTGTGTAGTGTTCTGTGGCAAACATCGCCTCGCGTTGTGGCATATGTAATATTAATATGTTTCTTCTTAGCGCATGTTGTCATCACGATGCAAGCTCTAGCTAATAAACTTGAATATCCGTCTGACTGAATAATAATTCTAAATTCAGAATAGACATATAGCAGAGATAACTTGGACGGCTACTAAATTGACTTTGAACAATATAATATATGCAAATACATCAATTACAATCGTTCATGTATGAAAAGAATGATTGATGAAAAAGCACCGCATCTTCACGGACATAAACACTTGGCACTCAATGCTCCATGCCTACCCCGTAAGAAAATTGGCGTGATATTATAACAAGAATAAAATATATTTTCTTAGCATCGACACGATCATTCTATGTCACAGTAGAATGTAAGGGAAAATCGTGGCACAGATAAAAAATGGAACACATGTAATCTGTCAACCGGAAGTGGAACAGGGCGGTGGGTCGCGCGCCGCGAGTACGTCGCACGGAGACAGTCACTGACGCGGCTGAAGCGCTCGAGGGACGAGCGCGATGGGTCAGCTGCACGCGCTGGCAGGCGGCGGCTGGCAGCCCTCGCGGCCGAGGCCGAGGCCGGCGGCTATGGGTTTGATTACACCAGATCAAATGTTCGCGAAATATCCATGGATGTATCTTCTTTTCATACAATTATATTATATAAATACCAATTTCCAAATTTATGTATAAAGACTTTCAGCTGTCTGTGCGTTTTAGCGTACGTAAAGATTTCTTACTGCAGTGTCATATAAAGAGTAAAGCACAGCAACTTAGGAATATTTGGATATCATTTCGAATAGATATTAATTCCCATAGGCTCACCACCTATTGCATAGTGGAGAATAAACGTAACTAGGGAAACCCCGCAGTGTACTTCGCTCGGAGCATAAAGGAAATTAATCCAAAATTTAATAATAATTAATGAAATTACTTTCATAAACATAATAAAAATTTAATTTGACAAATTATAATTGAATTCAAAAAAATACTAAATATTATTGTACTGCACTCCTCTTTGAGGATTACAGGCGTGGTGTTACGCTTACAAATATTTAACACATATAAATCATTTCGATTGAAAGAAATAAAAACAACACTAGATGTTCGTTTGAATAGGTTTTTATATCATTATTGTTACAAGGATGGCAAAAGGGTCAAGTTCATACAGCCATGGACGTGACCAAAATGCTTGTGTCTAACTGCTTGTAGCGGCCTATAAGGGGACTTCTTGTGTGCATGTTCGCTTTACTTTTCCCGCCTTAACACAACTTACATACAAGACCTTTTCGTGAACACTCACGCCACAACCGGTTTTAAATAACTGAAGTTAGATTGTACACTAATTGTAGGAAATACTAAAACGGTGCGACTATTTGATTTGTCACAAATTAGTTTACATTATTGCCAACAGTGGGATACACTTTTCTTCCATTACTAAAACGATTTCCATCAACGTGAACTTTCAACTCCCTGGTAGGTTACTACATTATTTTTCAATTCATTGTGTTTTTTATTCCTTTTTTATATACAGAATCGCTAATGAATCACTGGCCAACAAAGGCACAAAGAAACAATCAAACGCACCGATATTTTCTCGATTTATTCAGAGAAATGGAAACTAATATAAATTTTTGTATCGAGAACGCCGGGTTCTGATTAGTGGGTCTCGGCCCAGTGAGTTTCTCGTCCGCGATGAGTTCCAATTGTATATTTCTTGCCTTTATTATAGAAAGGAAATATAATATTAGAATAGATGTACATTCAGTATTTTCCAGTTTTCTTTTACTTAAGCCATCTTAGTGACATTTTGGTCAATAAAGTAGCTTGCGATGGATTATTATAATGCTTATTTACGTGTTTAATAGCGGGCGGTTTAAGAGATGTGAATTTTTGGATCCTAGCCTTGACAGACTACGATCTTCGCTACCGTCTCGCCACGCCGGGCCTCATGGATAATGACGAGAACCACGTACTCGTATGTACATGATTTACGTAACCTCTTAGGTATTTTATAATTTTATTGAACCCAGGACCTTCCTATTTGCCTACTTTCAAGCTGAAGTAAAATCTGTAATACCATAAACAATTTCATATCGTATCAATGTTTCAGCAATAAAAATACACCGCCTTTAACTGTCGCCTACTCATTGGACAGTAATCTTTTTAGATAGCTTCTACTTAGCTGTATCTTTCGCTGTCAATATTGATTTTAACGATCGAACATTATTTGTTAGCCCGCGCACGAGAACAGGAAGCCAAATAGAGTTAGGTAAGGATAACTTGAAAAGATAAGAAAACACGTAGCGAGAGGAAGTGAATGGATGTATTACCAATACAAACATACAATGCCCATTGAAAATGCGACGAGAGATACCGAACACAATGAGTCTAAACAAATAAGATTTATTTATACATGTTTGCAACATTTGAGAGACTTTTTTAAGGATATAAAATAATTCTTTCTGCTATTACACTTTGATAAGACTATGGTTTAGTGTTCAGACTCCTATATTTCACTCCCTGAGTCTTCATTAAATCTTGAGTTTAAATAGTGACGTGCGGATTATAGATTATATAGATATCCGTAAAGAGGTAGCGAAGCAGCGTGATCAAATCTCCGCAGTATAATCTTCCCCAACGGTGTAGACATGTGGCAAACAGTATTAGACCAGCGTGATCGGCTGATTCTTCAGTGGCCGGAGAAATCTTCTCAACGCGAGAAACAACGAAACGATAAAAGCAACAGACGACATGAACAATACGAGTTTTATATGTCAAAGCAATTTAGGGCTTCAACGATCGCATTGGTCGCATTCACCCCTCATAGCTTGCTCACAATTCTTTTTATATCACATTGATGTCAATAAATACATTGACATCAATATATTGACAGTGTTGCTCTGATATATTTCGTGAGTGCGTAGGCTTACCACCTACTCCATAGTGGGACGTAAACGTTACAAGTGAAATGTGAGAGTGTAGTATAGCCCGCTGTCTATCTCTTCGGAAACTGCAGGCGTGATTTTATCCTAAGTATATACTTAAACAGGCGCGATTTTACATTAAATATAAACATCAGCACGGGTTAATTCATCTCTGTGAGGTGTTAGTAACGTTACTATAAACTGACAAATGATTCAATAAGCAAATAGATTATCTGCAAACATTATTAAAGTAACGATTTATTGACGCTGTGACGTAACGGCCCGTCGGGTCGTCGACTCCATCTATTCCAGCGTATGGCCGTCATGCGTTATGTGTCGGCGATCAATTGAGTTATGCGTCATGGGTACTCGCGTGCGAGTGGAAAATCTAACGCTGTTCACAGCACCCGAGGCGTTAATTTGAAATACGAGCGTCAATTTTAATAAATGAGAATTAATTTTAATACAAATATATTGAACTGTTTGATGTAAATATTGGTAATTTATATTTTTACTTCCTATTTTGAAAGCTTCATGTTCTGATATACACCTCCGATTTTAAAACGGTTTGCATTTGTACATACATATATTCAGGTATAAATGTAATTTGTTATAATGATAAGGGTAAACTTTTTAAAGACGTAGGTACTGCACAATTTATAAAAGTTATTCATCATGTTCTCCAAGGTAGTTGTAGAGTGATAACTTACGATTTTACGTCTTCCATAGACTTGTAACTTAAACATTTATTTAGCTGACAGTAAACTCACAGCTATGTGAGATAGACCTGATGGTACAACAACTGATTGATGAACTACACTGATTAAAATGATAAAGCAAATTTATTTTGACAAATACATCTGTTGAATAAGTTTATATTTAAAAGAATCATCATCTAAAGTTTATCTAAATACTTGATATTGGTCTCTCTGCAGTGATTTTCATTCACAATCTCCAAGGTGTGAATACAGGGCACTGATGCCTCTTGCCGGTCAGCAAATTTAGCGTACTGTGTGAGAGATTAGTGAATGGGTGCCGTGACACTAAAGTGACTATTGAAGAAGAAACTAAGAGAATCATTATTAAACCATTATAATTATCAAAGATAACGTCAGGCCCTTAGCAACGGTTGCTAACGTAAGATAAGCAATTAGTGCTAGCACGCTCACTAGTACTTAATTATTGTCAAAGTATAGGCTAATCAACTAATGAATAGATCTCAAATTCACGTGCAATGTATAGGGTTGATTCATAAATTACGAGTATATGTTTTATATTAAATATATAATATATAATAAATATATATTAAACATATAATCAATACTATTTACTTTGCGTAATCAAAGCTGAGATTGGCAAGTCATTTTCGGCTCCAGTTCAGAACAGAATACAAACAGCAAGCGGATGAAGACAACCTCAAGACATTACTAAGATAAACACAATACTATCGCAGCGAGTTTGAACAAATGGTTGTATTAAAAAAACATATCTGAGTCGCATCGAACATCTTCAACTTTCAACATCGCTGTGTGTTTCCATTGGCGGGTTTTAGAATTTAATTTTTAAGCTTTTTGTCGTGATCCCGCCTTGCAAGCCGATTATGTAGTAAGTTTTACATGCACATTAAATAAATACTACTCATCGCACCGCAAGAAAAAGCAAAATACACTTATGCGGGACCTTTGATCCACAAATTGTATGAAAGGGAAAACAAAAATAAGTATCAATACCACTGTAAGAAATACTGGAAAGGGAAAGAGAATGAATAAATATCTAGTTATAGTGGACACGCTGAATCTAACTAAACGAATGGATAGATAACCAATCGTAGCACTCCGTAGGCTTGTAGCGTCTACGTAGACATTGCTAAATCATTTACTGCTAGTTAATATCAAACCTGTGTTGCCCCGAAGTAGCTGACAGTGTTTTACTTCCATTGGATTTCTTGCTACACACTGATCATAAATCTATACACCGCACTACTGGCGGGAAATTAAAGTTATTATAGATAAAATCAATCATACACTGCCCGACCCGAAGATCGAGCACAGGACGCGTAGCTCAGTAATCGTGCATAACACCAATTGACCAATCAGAAAGTTTATAGTGTTGGTTTTTCTACGAATTGAATATAAATGGTACTGCAACAATTATAGTTATCAGTATAAAATGAAAATCAAACGTCAGTTGTATTCGAAGTACAGCCACAACAATACAGTTTATATAGAATATTAGGGTTTCACGATGGTCTCAATAAAACCAAATACACTTAAAAATGAATTCGTATGAATGATATCGGTCGAATTCCTCGTCGAAACTCGGAATCACAATCAATTTTCCGAACACTTTGAATAAGAGCCGTGTTGAAACTATGAGTAATGTCAGAATTGTAACGAGATTGGACAATTTTTGAATTTTTTAGATTTTGTACTTACTGACGTCGAAACGGAGCTACGTCTACCAAAACAGAAGATATGATCGTATTCTATTCAACACAATATTGATATTGTGTTCACGTTCATTATATGCATACCCTACTATACACTCCGCATTCTCCAAAAGGGACCTGAAATGATCATATTATCGTGTAACAATATTAATAATGTAAACATACATGTATTTGTGTCTAATCTGTTAGGCTTTCAAATAAAAAAATTGGACTGATTTTATTATTATTCACAATTATATACCTGAAACAAACAATTCACAATGATTCACAATTAATCGATTACGCGCTGACAGTGGAAACGCGACATAAACTTGCTCCGTCCGACAGTTTAACGACCACTATTATATTTAACGTTCGTTTTTCATGTCACTTCCATTATTAGAGTGGTCGATATCTATAACGTCTGCCTCGCCATCATGATTCATAATTACAGAGGGTGGTCTGTATCTCGTATTATTGGACTGGTCGAGTTACAGTAGCGATATAAATCGTTATTATTATACCATCAAGCCAAATTCTTTACGGGTAGGCCGAAGCACTAACATAATATATCTGTATCAGTACAGACCGGAAGTGAGTCTTCTACATTCGTTGCTGTTATCAGCAAAGTAACATTAAAAGGTCACTCACCTTTTAATATCGAAAACTAAGACACCGCGAAAATTTGAACCAACTAGAAACGCTGATCCCCGAGTGATTGACTAAATTTAAACAACTATAGTTCACTAAACCATCACTGCTCCTTAATACAGTGTACGAAAATTTTAAAGATTTTAAAGTTTTTAAATTTTAAAGTTTCCGCACTTTGGATTCTTGGTATTTTAAAACTGTTGTTAAAGATTAACGGTACTTTGATGCCATATTAGTAACCGAGGCGTATGTAATATTAAAACACAAAATCAGATTTTCGCTTTCAAGTTACACGTATTATTTATTTCATACTACTACTTTACAAGGAAACAAACGCAAAATAAATTACTACCACTTTATACAATTACAAACTGTAGTCTAAACAAACAAGTTAGTCGATTCATTAATTTATGTAAAATACATCGTCATCATCAGCCTATTGCCGTCCACTGCATGATATATATAGTCCTCCCCTGAGGAGCTATACCCATAATCCCCACACTAGGCATGCGTGTTAGGAATCATCTGTGTAAAGTATGCAAAATACTTCTTGTTAGCGCTCTTGAACATCCTAATTTCAATATAAACCTATTAAAATTCCTCCCATCTTTCCTTAATAAAATGTTATATAAGTGTTTTAATGTTGAAAAATAACAGTCACGTGCAAAGAAGTAGTGTAACATCAAAATTTACATGCTTAATGCCAGTTTTACTTGTAAATGGATATTTCACGCATTCTGCAAAATTCGAAGAATATATCAACGTTGTGTGACAGAGATAGATATATGTATCCCAGTTGTGCGACAGAGAGAGAAACCGGTGTAGTTTCATATTGTCCTCATCTCAATATTGAGATTAAAAGTGACGCTTCGCTTGGCGCAAATTATTAGTTGTAGCGTTGGCAAAAAAATTAAACATTTTCACATGGTATTGAAATCTTTTTTTTTTTCAATTACTAACATTTTCTTTTATTTTAGATAGACCAAAAGATCTGAAAAGAGCACATATACAGTCCAGATATTTTTTATAAGCAATGGCACTGAACAAATGTAGCCACAATGCCATATTTATAATGTAATAAACGGGCTTATTAACATACGAAGCATCCCAAATTAGCTTTCAGAGATAACAATATATTGATAACTGATTGTCAATAAATATTTTGCAATGTTTCAATTTGAAACCCGTTATAGATCTAAAAGACTATGTAAATGTTTCTGATATAGATGTTGCGTCCGCATATCTCCTTAATTAAAAAAAAAATAAAAACAAAAAGTAATAAAGAATTCCAACCAAAAATCCACCGCAGATTTCTTATATACTTACTAGCAATTTTGCAAACGCTACGGAGTTGGAGCTCACTTCACTGAAACGTAGCAGCCGGCGACGTTTTTGCGCACCCTACCTCTGACACAGACACCTTTTTATGTAAAGGCAGACAAAGATATAAAATCACTGGAAGCACTTAAACATACGACAAACTTTAAGAAATAACATTCTGTAGCAGGAACAACGCAACTTCGCTAGTGTGTTCGACCAACGATAAACTCGAACACTTCTGAGCATCGAGGCAGTATTAACAGCGACTCGAAAACTTTTTATTATTAATTAACTTTGAAAGTGACTGCCTCGTTGGTCGTGTTGGTTGCAGGTGCGACTGCCGATCGGGAGGTCTCGGGTTCGATTCCCGGGTCAAACGCTACAAAATTTTCTAACTTAAATTTCCTAGTAGGTGTTCGAAATCTGGATATGTGCCCGATGCATGGCAATAGGGTCATCACCTATTCCATAAGGGGACGTAAACGTAACTGATGAATTGTGGAAATGTTCTACGTTCCGCTGCCCACCCCTTCGGGGATTATAGGCGTAAAGTTACGTACGTAATATTATTGTGAACAAAATTAATTACTTAACTCACTTTCAAATATTCCAAGGAGTAGATAGACGCTCTAAGAATATTTATGCCGATTCCAGAAACTCGAATATAGTTCACTGGGACTGTATTCTGGTGCAAAGAATGCCTTTCTGTGCGCTAGGCGTCATACTACTTTGAAACTATGCTAAGTATCATACACTAAGATATACCGTAAACCCATTATGGAATGGTCAATATTATCTACTTTTACGTGAACATACTGACATGTCAATTAGACAAAATATCGCAGTTGTTCATTTTCACAACTCCTATGAATTGTTTCCAGCTGGAACAAAACATAGATAAGTAAAGTTTAATTATGCTCCAGCACCTGGCTTATAGGGACCTAGTCTTTGTGTGTCCATATCACCCGGAGAACAATGAAATCTGTCGTGGAACTAAGTGTGGGAAAGATACATTCATCACATAGTATCGTACTTCATCTGAACATAATAATAGAATCGGGGAAAGCTGAAAACAAAACGTACAACAATGATACAATTTAAATTGGAGGGGATAAGAATGAACAAGTAACTCGTCTTTGGGAATTTATTATACTTCTCAAAGACCCTTGAATAAGAGTTCTCTAACAAGACAACTTTCTTGACGCATTGAACACTAGAGAATTCTTATTGAACCTAAAGTGAAGATCAAGGTCCTACACCCGGTTGCATCAATACTACTGAGTCCGTTCTCGTTAAGAAAACAATTTTTTAACTTTCAGAAAAAATGTTCATAAATATTAATAAACAATAAAGAAACCGAAAGTAAACATTGAGGTCAAATGGACGTAGCAAAACGTGGAAGTTAACAAAAGACAACCCTGGAGAACTGGTTGTGTGCGTTAGGTACGAATGCCCTTTCTGATTGAGAAATGTTATCGGGGTTAGAAAATGTATAGACGCTAATTATTGGGGATTTATTTTGAACAAACGTCCTCCAGATGTCGTACAGATGTAAAAGTGTAAAACCTTAATATATCCAAATACAAATAGTAGAAAATGCGTGTTTTTAAGTATTTTTATACATATCTAACAATACTGCATCCATTTCTAAATAACACAGACAGACAGCGAAATGGGTTTTTTCAATAGCCTTTGTACAGACGTCGCAGGACAAAGCTAATTTAATTGAAACAGTCCCCTTTGTAAATGCGACGTCGTTCTGTGTCCGATTTTCGCGACACACGCTCTGATAACTCCGCTATCTTACGGATTCTTTAAGTTTCCTTCTTATACGTAGTAATTGAGATTGCATTCTACAGATTCATTGTTGCAATTGCCTATAAATCGCATATCGAAACAATAGTTATCTGAATAATTAAATGTTCAGCATAGAAATAATAATAAATAAAGCCATCGATAATAAAATAAATAAATAACTTTCTTACATCCTTATCAGTTCTCCATGGCACAAAATCTGACGTATGTTCACAATATTTTACGTCATCTGATGCTAACACGTTCGGCTAGGCTATCGTGAGCGAGAAATATCTAACTTATGTGACTATTGATAACCCATAACAGCAGAATTGGTAAGGGCACTGAAACCCCCAACTGAAAAGTTTTGACCTCTTTCGTTGCTGTATCTACATTTGTACTTATTACCAGTTCTCATTAAGAATATGTGTATACTAAGAAATATATGTATTCATGTTTGTCCCGTATACTCATAAAAATACAGATCAGAAGAAAATTTCATAGAAACAAGTCTAAGAAAAATATAAAAATGTAAATATTTTTACGGCTACAAATAATTTATTCGTTGTTAAATTCAGATTGCATTAGTTTGATTGTGACGCTCAAATGTATGTACACTACTTCTTTAAAATTATTTCTTGATAGAAAGATATGGACGAGATCGTAATGCATGTACCATCCCTAGTTATAAGGTTGTCTCATTGTGATAAAATATTGTTCACATAAACCATTATTAAATAACCTAAAGTGATAAACATTTTAAATGTCACCAATCGTCTGTAATATTTTACGTGCCATGTGAAGCAGAAACATTTTTTTTCATTTAAACTTATCTGACCGTTCGGCAAAATTTTCATAACAAAAGTAATAAGGGTTCACTTCTTCAATTTCAGACGAACACCTTCGAAGTAATAACCCCTAAAGTCGATTCGATATCAGTCTGCTAGTTCGCAGAGTTACCTCGAGCGAGATATTACCAAGTAACTTGGATAGGGCTGTCACATTTGACATTTTCAATAATAATAAATTGTTCCAAGGGTCACAAATATTTTGTGAATGAATGCTGGCGATACTGAAACTAAATATTATTTATAAACAAACAATGCAACAAGTAACAGTATCTTTTATGATTTATGGTTATTCTTATCTTTTATGATTATTTATTTATGTGATTCACGATAGCAAATTTAAGAAAGACGGCACCACTGGTATTTCTGACTTGCAATCACAACATAAGCTTCACATTATAGCGATGATTACGTCACGACGTAACTTTATAGTTAGACAGACTGACTGATTGTTTCCAAAAACGTTCATAATATCGATCGGGATATACTATATACATATACCTATAGTATATTCTATTACCTACAATTTTACCTTTTTCATTAAAAATGTCAATACACAGCCCTGAAACCAGGTAAACTCCGTAACTGGATCTAGAATTAATTCCCCTGCTATCCGCTATACTACTTGATTATATCACGCTTTTATTCCCGGCAAGGAGAAGCAGAGGGAATAATATTAGGAGTCACTTTTGCTGTTTCTCTACACCGATTGCATCTGTTAGTTAGAATTTTCGCCGACATTACATTGATGAAAATAACACTACAAATATAATTGAGGTAAAGTGAAATTGTAAAAAAAAATTGGAACGAATACACTGATGACCAATATGTATCCTACACTTTATCGCCGCACGATGGCGGTACAGTACAGGTACAGCATTTACACACCTGAGAGACGTGGTAGTCAAAATGTATTGGTGGACGTATGGAATTTTGCGGACTGCGAAATATGTAATTCAAAATAACGATCACGCTGTGCACTTCGCTCTTCGAAGGAAAACGTGAGTTTAGCGAATAACTGGGCTCGTTATGTTTATCACAATTGAAACGGATATAAATCACACTTGTAAGTGAATTGACTCGATACAGCACATACACACGGACTACTGGACGACGACTGCTCCCAAGGCACTACACGCTCGCCGCTGCGCTCCCCTCTAATACCGTGTTAAAATATTATAAATATTAATCTTAATTATATAAATATAAGGTTCACTATTGAATATGTGTCGCCTAAATACAGCTTGTACCAACACCAGTAATTACATACGAAATAAACATACGACACAAATGAGAAGGAATTGTGTATGTTTGCAATGAAATTTTATGAATATTTGTGTTTAAAAATAGATAGTAAGTTATTGATATTAGACAACTGCCTCGTTGGTCGTGTTGGTTACAGGTGCGACTGCCGATCGGGAGGTCCCGGGTTCGATTCCCGAGTCGAACACTACAAAATTTTCTAATTTAGATTTT
>DWEI01003738.1:0-12473 GCA_018245875.1 Mysoria ambigua | reverse complement strand
TGAATCGTGGGAATGTTCTGCATTCCTCTGCCTACCCCTTCGGGGATTACAGGCGTGAAGTTACGTAAATAATAATATGAGCCATTGTGGCTTGTCCATAAATAAATAATAAATAAATAAATTATTATACCCACTTCATATCAGATCACGTATGAGAGAGAGATTAATTTAGAATAAGCTTATCAGATGTGTAAGGATAAGCTATTTGGCACTCGGTGCTTTTCGCTTGCCCCGTAAGGTACTTGGCGTGATGTTACAATTACTATAAAATAGATAAACGGCTATTTATTCAACCCGGACGAAAATGAGACATGCAGTTAGCGCTTTATAAAGTAAACATTATTGACCTTACTGTCTCTGGTGAACGGTTTTATAGCAATACTAAATTTGAAACTTCACAAACATTCCATATCTATAAATAATGCTTGAAACGCGCAAAATTCCTCCCGTACGTGTTTTCGGAGTAATAAAAATTCAAATGCGTAATATCGCCACGTCCGTTTACGCCGGTCGATTAGTTGGTCGAGGCCGTGGACATGACGGAGCGCTCGCCAACGACTGTTCAACTTGCGCGGCCCGCCACCACCAAGGACTCGTCCCAATACATTCCAAGAACGAGCCGCTGGGCCGCGTCACTCGCGCCGCGGGTCGCGGATAGCGCCGACTGCTCTCTGGCTGGAGCTTCCGTATTTGATCGCCTCATTGTAACAGTGGCAATATGCCAAGCCGACTCGAGGGTTGGCCCATCATGTTCAGCATGTTTCATATTTCAATATTTGAATAGGATATGCATTTTTTTAATTTATATTTCATTGTCTTTTAGTTTATATTCAATGCTTGCGACGTGCGCCAATTCAGTTTTAAAAAATATTTATATTTGATATATGTGTTAAATAAATTTGTGTTTTATGACATGTTATTTTATAAATATGAGTTGTTTGAAAACTTTTCATGTTCTTTTTTCATTACGAATTAAGTTATTATTTTACGAAGATATAGCGTAATATAATATGTAGCGTAACGTAATATAACAACGTCACGCCTGCAGTCCTCGCAAACGTACACACAGGAGTGCTTGTTTCTCCCATGTTTCTCTTCTTACCTCTACGTCCCTGTACAAATACGGAATAGGTGGTGATCCTATTGCCGTACACCGGGTATGCATCCAGTCTCCGGGCCTCCACTGCAAATTTACCCACCCAGGGACTGAATCTAGGAATTTTCGATCAGCAGCGGTACTCACAATCTCTCGGCCAGTCGGGCAGTCGTATATCTACTTGATTCCTATAATCACTGATTACAGCCATTTAATGGCGAAGTAATACGGCTTATAAAGGTGGGAATTTACTACGCCCTTAGCGACTAATTGATTAGTTTTTTGCATTAGCCTAATGAACAGTTCGGCGGCAGTGAATGGCAACACCCTGTATGTTTTACGAGTCTCATGTGATTATTCGTTATAGATATAAAATGTTTACACCTATACTATCCGTAATAACTTCCATAGTCCAGTCGACATTTTGGCACCGGACGGTCGGCATACGCGTCTCGCTCACGGCTCGTTTCTACGTTTCGTTAGTACGCGCTTTGAACGGTGATTTACGGTAGTTGCGATCGTCATGTTGAGAAGGGAAACTGTAAAGAAATTTCAGTCACGCGTCGTACGTACCTTTCTTTTCTATGACACATATGTTTACATTTTAGTAGATTAGTATACACAAAAGTGCATTTTATACGAAATATGTATATGAATATAATTAACGTTCCTAACGCTACACATAATGCGTTTTAAAATATTATCACACTAATTTAACTGCAACTGCTTCATTTCATCTATCTATTCACGAATGTCCTCGTCGAAGAGCATATTATCATAATAAGGTTCAGGCAATCATGGCACTTTCTTGTGGATTGAATTTTAATATACAGTTTAATAACAAAATGTGACATTAGAGGTATTACTATATTTAAAGTTCAAAATAATTCGTTCCTTGCGTTATTTAATATTCAACAATTAGTGCAAGCGGCTCTAATAACTTTGTTCTAAAAATAATGTTAATTGGTATCGCAGTGTTACGTCCAAGTGAACCTATTACCTCGCGAGTCAGAGCCCTCACTGCTTACTCGTACTTGTTGAGAATGATATTGTTTATCGTCTTCTGTGACATTCTTCTCCATTGCCCATACGCGAACGCAGCTTTTAGGCTTCTCCTCGCCGGCTCCCAGATAAGGTGTATCAAATGAATACCCGCTAACCTCGCCGCCACTGCGTGTCGGATACCTATCGACTGCAATGATACGCTCGAGTCGAGCAACCAGCGCGCACGAGACACGTGTCCTTGTCAAATATCATCTAGATGTATAGTTGTCACCTGTGGTGAGCGCTGTTCGTGCAGGCTCCTAAACTGCAGCGGTTGTTTACACCTTGTCAATTAGACTATAAGTTCCGTAGTCGTTATAACTAATTCAAATCACCACATTCGACAAGGAAGGCGAGTACGTGTCGTTTATAAATAGTCGTAAAATAACAACGGTTAAACTAAGCCAGCTGGTTTGTACATAAAACAATCGACCATTCTATTTTGCGTATATATATGTGTAGGTGTGTGTATGTATATTAAGCTGTTGATCATAATATTATTGTCGATGTTCACGGACCATTTCACCATGTCTGTGGGCGACTTTTAGAAATCAAAATGTAACATTACCTATTCCTATTTATATAAAAAATTGCAATACTGCGTACTATAGCATCTTTAAATATTCCTTTGTTTTTTTTTTCAGGATGAAAATCGTTCACTAGTTGAAAGATTAATAAAATACAAAGCTAAAGATGCAGACAAGATGAACGAAGAGAACGAACATTTCCTCAAGTAAGACACGAGTAAATTATATATTCACATGTAGAGGTGAATGTCGCGTGTATGTTGTTCAGTTTGATATTTTGAAGTACATATTACTATGTATATATAATTATATTGTTGCCATGATAATAATTTATTAATCAACAATAGTAAATGTAAGCATGTTTGTTTCGTTCCAATTTATTGTGTTGCTTATGGCTATTAATTTTGTGATATTTTTTTAAAACTAGAAACCACTTATATATCCATAATTAGTTTCGCTAGCGTAAGGGGGTTCCTAATAAAGACGCCGTGGACCCAGCGCTTGGATTGTCGTGTGACGTTCAACCGGTTAGGAGTAGACGACCACACAGCTGCGGCAATAGGGGTTGTAGGTGGCCGGCGGCGGCGGCGTCTCTACGCCCGGACTTGACGTAACTCTGGTTCTATGTGATCTTGGGCGCCGGGCCCTGCGACCTTCCGCCTTCACCCTGGGTAGCTACGCGCCTACTTGCTGTATACAAATACTTATTACTTTTTATCATAATATTAATTAACAATGTTTTAAAATTGTATTAGGAATATAATATTTATAGATATACAGCACAGTATGCAAAGATATGCAGTGAACTTATTAATTACATTTTGCCGTTTACCTTCGTATTCATGTGTATAATTGACAAGTTGCACATATTAATGTTATACATATAATATATCTATACGTTGTACTATGGTGTTCGCTGTGGTGAGTATCAAAGTAGTTTGGGCTATTCGTGACACGCAGTGTAGACAGCTTGCTTAAGTATATATGATTTTTGTTTGCTTTTTTTGTTTAATTTCTTCAACAGGTCAAGCAACCCTACCGCGTTTTTCATCAACACGATCGGTAGAGTTAGTTTTGGGTGAGTTTGACATAATGTGAATGAGGATGTGGTGGTTTGGAGGCATTGTGGCGTTATTGAATTTAAAACATTATCTTCTCATTACGACCGCTCCATATATGTCTTAACTGCACTCTGAAACTGGCTCATTTTTTGATTACCTTGCATTTTATTCTTTTGTTATGTCATCGCGGGAAAATAATATTTGTAATTTATTGCGAATATTGACTTTTGTCGTATCGTTTCTTATTGTTAGTACTTGCGGTTTTTTCATACGCCTTTAATGTAATATTGTTTTGAACTATTCGGCCTGTCAGCTCTTAATGTATGTATAAAGGAGGCGTTTCGAAAACTTTTTGAGCTTATACTGAGCAGAGACCTACATCTAACTATTTTTATTGTTCAAATGGTACGTTTAATTATATTTTACAGAACAAAAAGTGTACCAGTAACACTAAACATTAATACAACAAAATGACGGACGTCACGGGTTTGTAGTGTCATAGTCATTTTGACGTTTATGTGACGGTTGATGCTTATCATTTATCTTTATATTTCACTGTAGATATGGATCT
The DNA here is from genome assembly GCA_018245875.1 of Mysoria ambigua. Taxonomy (NCBI): domain Eukaryota; kingdom Metazoa; phylum Arthropoda; class Insecta; order Lepidoptera; family Hesperiidae; genus Mysoria; species Mysoria ambigua. The sequence goes on along the minus strand of DWEI01003738.1, from coordinate 8,174 downwards.
CCTCTGGCAGGGTCTGGATATGGACATGGATCTGGATATGGATCTACTCTGGTACTATTTTCGTATTAATTCTAAGGTGTGTAGGTTTCTTCGCCGCTTTTTCCTTCACATTTCGAGCAAGTGGCGTTTGGTCAGAAATTCCATATTTTTTGCGACGAGGTACGCGCCTAGATTTGAACCCTCGGAATGCGTGAGTCTGAAATTTGCACGACTAGGCTATCTGATGCTTATCATTTGTTACATGTCGTGACTGTCATAAAATTAATAAATATCGAGTGGTACAGTAACGACATTCGTTAATGCACGAATTTCAAAACAGTAATATTTAAGCAAAACATCACGTACCTCAAAATACAACGCAAATTGCATGCTAAATCAATGAAACAAAATCACACGCTTACGACAACATGATAGGTAAAACCATAACTGAAATAAAATCAAATATTTATTTAAGATTTATTCTTGCTGTCAACGCATTTTTTAAAGTACCAAAGGTGCAAGCCGAAAGTGAAACGTCTCCTTTACGGTTTACTGTGGTTTTTCAAAATGGCGAATTTGTGAAAATGTTATATCACATATGTCCTATTTCATGTGACAATGTGAATTGTATATTAAAAATATACAACCTATGAAAACAGCCGTTACGCCCACTCGTTATCAAGTAAACTTAAAATGATATTTGACGAAATAATTTTTATGGATTTTTGGCAATCATTTTGAGAAATTAACTGAAGTGTTTTGGTTGGATATTGAATACTTTATTTAACATTAATTAAATGAAAATTCTGCCGCTGTGTAAAAATTGATTGTGTATGTTAGTTTTGTGCTAATTTTTTTTGTCTTTATGTGTACATAAATTTTTAATTGTATTAGTTATTGAAATTTATTAAGTGTGAATACAGAACATTCACAGTTTTCATTCTATTATGTATGTATATACTGAACACCATGTCAACATTGCCAGTATAAAAAATGTAATTTCATGTTTCTCAAACATTTTTTTCACATTTTTTTTCACATTGTTTCACATTGTTTGCATCAATTCAAAATTAACTTCAACCAATAATCTCATGCTTGAGTAATTAGCACTATATAAAATTTCGTTTTTTTTTGTCGAGATTGTATAAACGCAAGTGTCCAGGATTTATTATCTGCATGGTTTTTGGCATGGTTGCATGCGTTTCGGCACATTTTTGAAATGATCATTACTTGCTAAAATAAATGGTTAAATGGTGGAATGTATTTTTGATTTCTATCTATATATAAGAAATTTAATAAAATTTGTAATATCAAATTTGAGCATGGTTACAATTGCTAGACGATTACACAAGATAACTCTTGAGCTAATAGCAAGAGGCAATTACTTCGTGTACATAGCGCTTACAAGGAGCAGCTTCAAGAAAGAGAGGCGGCGAGAACGGTCAAGGATTTTTTCTTAATACAATTGTATAAAATTATGGATGGAATATTTTATTTTCAGAAAAAAGAGTGACAAGGTTCGCAAGGAGCTGGAGGAAGCAGCACGCGAAGGCGGCAGCAGGAGTAGCGGCAGCTCCTCGGAGGACAAAATCATGGACTCCATGCCGTATTACGCGACCGCGTTGCCCACCAAGGTCGCCCTGAGATTTGTAAGTGTGACCTGTGCTCAAGCTCGTGTTCATGCAGACTGGCACTTTCGAACTTTTAATAAATTTCGTTTTTTTTGTATCACAACACTTGCCGCATAATCAACTTTAGTGATGAAATATAATTAATTTGTCATTCAGTTTTCATTAACATTTTGACTATTATGTTTTCGATCATGGTCAAAATTCTTTTTTTACTATTTTCAATTGATAGTGTTTTTATTAATAAATTCAAATCTCATGGCATCTGAGTTCCCACGTATCAATGCCATGAGTGGTGAGAGACCATTGGAACAAAATATTTCTGGTGTTACTTTTTTCATCTTGGCACATCTCCACTTTGCCATTGCCATCAGATCACAAAGTAAGCGTCAAGAGATTTTGTGCTATGATAACCTAACGTTTGATAAACTACATATATTCATATAAACATAGACTTAAGTAGATTTTTTTTATATCCAGACACAGAACAAATACTTGTGCTCATCACCCAAATATTTGTTCAGGTCAATTCACATTACAATATACTTGTTCTTAGAGCTGGTCGCGTTGGTTACAAGCGCGGCAGGAAATTTCTAAATTATTACTCGTATATTTGAGTCGTGGCTCGGAGTTTGGCGTTACAGGCGTATAGTTACGTTCACACATCGTTCGTGTTAAAATAAACCGTTTGACAGGACGCGCACGACGGCGAGGTGAATGCGGTCAAGTGGAGTCCGACAGACCGCATCGTGGCTACTGGCGGCGCGGACAGGAAAGTGAAACTATGGGACGTCTCAAAGTGTAAGTGGCTCCGTTGTCATCCAAATTATTGTTCCACTGGTGCGTTTGAGCCGGCTCTCAGAACACGAATGGCAAACGCCATAGTGAGCCGCGCTGGGCGACTGCGTGTTGGCAGGCTTCATACGCCTTGCATTTTTTTTAATTTGGTGATGTTGTTCCACGTTTATTCGTCGTTTCTGATAGTATATGAAGCCATGTTAGATTGGAGTAATGTGTATATACGATATATGACTCAAGTCATTTACAGCATCGTCCCACGGTGGAAACGTGTTTTTTTTTGGAATTGATCTTCACATCATCACTAATCAACATTTTGGAATACTGTCGATATAGATAAACGTGCCATTACCTCTGAACCTGCCCGAAGAGGCAGGCAGAGGAGTGCAGCGCACTTCACCAGTTTCGTTAACCGTCCAGTCGGGGAGGAGAGGGTGAGCATATTGCCGTACACCAAGCATGAGTCCAGACTCCGAGCGACTATTAGTAAATGTAACTTAGAGAAATCCAATAGTGTCATGCACCGGGCGGACTGCCAATCCCGGGCCCGCTGCAAGATATTTCGAATTAGAAAAACGGCATGGTACGGAATGGAGCGCAGAGCTTCTGGCTCGGCTGTCGCACCTCCGAGGTTGATATTTTCCATAGAGAGGCGACTTTGTAGTTGCCACTACGGTTCTGCTGGCTGATGCGACGTTTCAATTTTTGTGATCTATAATGGTTAATAGCTTATACTATAAGGGTTGACTGGAAGTACAGAATGCTACTAGGTATTCAGTTCACCCTGTGTAAGCTAGGTTTGGATTAACTGTAAACAATTCATCTATGTATAAAAGTATACTAGAAATGTTAATATTTTTACTGACGTATGAGTTTTCACAATACTTGTATAAAAGTGACTTTGAGCAATGACTTTGCAACATGGAACAAACATAGCCACCGCGCGCGCCCGTGCGCCCGCACGCGTATTCAGCTCATTCTCCGATGCGCAGTTAAAATTTTATATCCCACACTCGATGTAAATATAAACTTTCGATAGCGTGTCGTAAACCGTAGCGAAATACCTCCCGAGCTTTTAGTTGCATTTCGTGAAATCATCCCAAATTGATTTTATAAAGTAGCACAGATTTTATCATCGTGGTCGACCTTGTTATCGTTTCAAAATCGGATACGGCTTTTCTCTCAAAATAAGACGGATTAAGGTCATACAGTAGCTCGCTGACCGAGTGCGTGTTGTCTCATGTCACACGCTTCGCAGAACGCTATGGAGAATTTCAAGGCCACGAAGGTTACTGCACAATGTTATTATAATTACCTAATTGCTCATCTTTATTCTTGTAAACAATTAATTGTATACCGTAGGGAGCCGCATAAGAAGCATACCAGCTTATTTCATAAGTACAGTAATTTACATAGCATTCATTTCAATTAAAATTCTTCATGAGAACGTTGATCAACTGGTTGGACATGGCGGCCACAAAAATTGTCTACCACTCGCTGGTTTATCGTGAGGCAACGTGCTCTTGACATACAATGAACAGCAAAAGAAAAGTATATACATAGATATAACAGTAAAGCCCACTTCCTAAACTTGAACTACCTAACATCACGCCTGTATCTCCGAAGAGGTAGGCAAAAGAGTGTGGCACACTCCCACGTTTCACCAGTTACGTTTACGTCTTACTGTGGGAAAATTGGTAAGTCTATTTCCATATACTGTTAGGAAATACAAGTAAGAAATGTCCAATAGAGCCCGCTGTGGGATTAGAACCAAGGAGCGATCATTTCGCGGTGGCGCTTGCAACTAGTACGACGTACGAGGCAGTAAATCAACTATAACTGCGTACTATTAAGAGTGGACCGCTGTATGCAGGGCACTGGTTAAGTTGCAACATCAGTATTATCGCCGTCAGCGGCGTACCGCCGCCGTACCGCCGCTTGCCACGGATCAGGGCCCAATAAGTAGCATTCAGTCCAATGTACTAGACGTGATTAAATACACAGTAATGCACGGAAAATTATATGTTGTCTTTGCAAAGCTTAAACGTTAGCCTCAGTGAAGGCCACGGTACTTTGTGGCGTTAACAGAATGCGCGCTGGTTTCGCTCTTATTTCTGACGTAACGCATGTAGCATAATTACTGTACGCGAGAGAGCTAGGTGCAATGCTAGGTTACTTTGTCCGCCCGAACTGCTCTGCACCTGTAAATGTCACTTGGCGGCGCCGTGCCTTTGTCATCGGCTGGGTCATTTACCTGCTTGTTCGCACGGCTAATAAAGATTATTATGAAAGTACATTTTCTCATCGTGTGTAAGAAATTAAAAATTCATTCATCTGCCATGTAGTTTTACAAACTATTATGATTCGTTAACTATTAATTATCTAAAATTAAGCGATAGTATTATGTAGCTCTCTTTTGTAATATCTCGTTTTTGCTTATAAAACATAATTATGTGTAGTGATAAGTCGTGGAATGCCTAATGGTTTAGATGTAGGTATTGTTGCAAAAAATTGTGTAGACAGTGTCCTGATCTATTGACCTAACTTCAACCTTCCAATCGCTGCCGTCATTTATCGTTGGCAATATCGTGTTGTCTGATATTTGCCAACACGCTGGCCCTACGGTTGCCGCTGGACACCGTTACAACGCGGCACTCGTTCCAGTGGGCACGGTGGAGAACCGAGGCACGCTGGTGGGCTCGAACGCGGGCGTGATGTCGGTGGACTTCGACTCCACGGGCGCCTACATCGTGGGCGCGTCCAACGACTTCGCCAGCCGCGTGTGGACCGTGGGCGACCAGAGGCTACGGGTGAGCTCGTTTTTATACATTTGTCTTCGTTTATTAACCAATTATAGTTACTTCGTTAAATGAATCGCGCGCACCTTGCCTTGAAGAGCCCCGAGATATGTGGATGTTCACAGAGGCGCAGACACCGAGATAATTCATGAAAATGCATTCTGACTTCTGTAACGTAACAGTCATGGACAGACCGTTTTGACGTCGACATTGCAAACACACGCGCTCGTAATAGTCGATATGCAACACTGCACACGTACTATTTTTTTGTTACGTATTATATAGGCCGGATATAATCGCTAAAATTAAATATACACATAAATCAAATGTACCTAACCTAATATTAAATTATTGTATGTAGTCACTGGTGAAGACGCTACAATGAAATGTAATACATGGTATATGATATTTACTTACCGCACGACACATATGTTGCTTACATTAATGTAGGTTACTGTCTTCTTTCGATATTCTTTGCTACCTAAAAAATAAACAAAAAAATGTAAGTCATTTTATTATTAGTTAGTATATCACGAAACTTGACACAAATATAATGTAACTATAAAAAGTGACATCATTCGTGTTTTTTTCTCATCATCGTCAGTCTATTGCGGTCCACCGCTGGACATGGAGCTCCCCTGTGAGCTCACGGCGACCCTTCACGACCCCTGTGTTGATGGTCGACCGTATCCCGGGCCTCCAATCGCGGGTAGGGTCCTACTAGAATTTTCCAACTTTGAATTTCTAGTAGCGACTCGGAACCTGGATTCGGGTCCGGTGTATTTCAATGGGCTCGCCCCGTATAGCACGATAACGTATGTCCGATACTCGGGATAAGGAGCGCGTTGCTACTGTTGCACTATTGTTAAGGTAGATATTAGATCCATATATTTATTTGTTAAGTTCAACAAACCGTATTTCAGTACGACAATCGCCATTCGTGAGCCGTTCGTTCAGGTACGTACCTATATATCATAAGTTGACTACTTCATGTTGTCGAGACTTGATTTAACGACGTGTAAAATGTAGTGTAGGTTATTATTTGATGTTAGCTATTTTTTGTCATCGTGTTGTACGTCTTTTTATAAACTGTTCTTCTAACACAAAACATATGATTTTTATTTTCCTTTGTAGCTCACGTTTTGATTTAATATATATTGTCTGTAGTCTAACATCTGTAACAACGTTTCATACGGATATATGTAGTGTAAATTTTATGTATGTATTACTAAGGGTTCTAATATAGAAATCATTGAGAAGTCCTGTTGTACTACTGCAGAGTGGACACCGTTTGGTCCCACGACAAGTTCTTTCAATTTATTATTCTTTACCATGTAGGTATGCACATAACTTTAGCATATATTTGTTATTATTTTATTCATATTGCATATTCCTACAATATTTTATAATAGATAAAAGATAATAAATTGCGATGATCGCATCTCTGTTCACTTCTTCCTATGCAAAATAACATTTTCTTATGTAGTATTTTAAACTAGGATATAATGTATAAATATACTATTATATGATGTATAATGTACAAATATATGTTTAAAAAAATTGTCTGTTTCTGCATATCAGGGAACCAACGAACATCTGTTCACTATAATCGATTTTCCATCAGATTACCTATTGTAGGTAGACCTTGACAAGTATGACGACTTTAAGATCGTGTTATCCTAGTATGTATTTGTTAATTGACTTAAAGATACCGTCAGCGCGAACACTACACGAATTAATATCAGCACATGGCTATATCGAAGACGGTGTTACGCTTCGCTCACCGAACTGTGTACCGTGTTGGAAATAAATTAACGTCTCGTTGGTAGAGTCGGGGGCAAGCGCGGCCGCGACACCAGAGCTCCGGCGATATAATACCGGCGCGTCGGGTGTAATGGGATGTTTCTAACTTAGATTTGCTCATAGTGGCTCAGAGTCGGGACAGAGTCTTGGTGGATGATGGTAGATTTACCACCCATTCCATAGCGTGACATAAAGGTAACTGATGAAATGTAGCAGTATACTATATCCTATTGCCTTCCTCTTCAGGGAATAGAGGCATGACGTTACGTAATAAATTAATGCTAATTAACATTACACTATCGTTATCGTCATAATAATTATTGTATTGTATATTTTTTTATTATTTTTTGACTAGTAAAACTAACAAATCGTCAGGGTGTGCTATGCGGCAATCAAAAAACTGAGAACGTCGCGGCAATAAAATCATTATACACCGAAATAAGTACTTGCTTCGAAAAGTGACACTATAGTATGTTTACTCCCATTTCTAAGTGAGAAAGTGAGAAGTATTACACTCGTCCACCTACACTTTCGAAGGGTTACAGGCATGATGTTATGTCGTGTAGCGATGCGCAGGGGGCGGCGCGCAGGGGGCGGCGCCGCGGACACGATCCCCATCAGCGGCTCGGTGACGCGCGCGCGTCGTGATCGCGCGCTGATCACTTCCGCCCTTCCGCGCCGCTCGCCCACCTAGTTGGTGCAATCATCCGCGACAGATATTTGATTCATGTACATCCTGTTTCTTACGTCAAATGTATGAGTGTCATGAATTTATTAAGACATATCCCCGTTTGATATAACATCTTTCAGTAGAAGTAAAAAGATAACACAGCCTCTTCTTAATTTTGGAATAAGATAAACGCGTAAAACGTGCCAAGATATCGAAATGTCATAACATTTTTTACCGGCTGACATATCAGGTGGAAATATGAAGTTTGTCCGCTAGCTTCCCTAACCGTCCATAAACCAACATGACGGTAATGCCAATACGGGAATAATGGAATAACCGAACGGAACCTGTGCAACCCGCTACACGTGGGCCTGATTTAAATAACAATTGCTTTTAGTAGGAGTCATGTTTGAACAAATGGAACAATGGATAGGATTAATGTGCGTTGACATTGGCATCATTTGTATCTAACAACAAACTAAACATTGATTTTCCATT
>DWEI01003737.1:0-12473 GCA_018245875.1 Mysoria ambigua | reverse complement strand
TATAAGGCAGAAATAGGTGTGGCGGTGGTGCTGCCGGAGTCGAACCACAGAAGGTTCTACCACCAATAAATATATATATTCATCTATTAAATTTGCAAATTTAATAGATGAATAACTACTCAATCTTCATAATTCCTTAATCAGGCATAATTTTTGGACCGAAAATAGCCATAAAAAAATTACCATTTTCCAACGACTTTATTAAATTATTTCTTAATCATTCATGTCGTAATTCATAATCACTCATCTTAAGGCTCATTTATTTTTATTTTCGAGTGTTTAGCGTAGTTTTACCTCAAAAATCCGAGAAACCCGAAATGTTACCAGCATTTTAATGGTTGTATTTTACTGCCTTCTTGGTTTGATTCTAGGGTAGACCACCACAACATATTCAAATTTAAAATCTCTAGTAGTGATCGGAATCTGGATATGTCCCCGATGCATAACAATAAACTTACCACCTATTCCACAGTGGGCCGTAAACGTAACTGGTGAAACGTGGAATGTTTTGTATTCCTCTGCCTACCTTTTCAGGTATTACAGGCTTGAAGTTACGTTTTTATTGTTTGCAAATATTTTATACACATTTTGTAAAAATTCATCATTTTTTCCTGTAAAGCGCTTTCAGAAAATTTTCCTCATTACAACTTAGCAGATTTATACTAAATCACAGGAGCCAGGGATTATGACGAATTTGAATAAATACCTGTTATTGTTTTGTTTGAATGGTATGCAAAATAAGTTGATTTAGAGATAAATTAAAGAAATAAAGAAAATATACAAAAAACAAATAACGTTTATCCAGAGTCTAGACACAAACTTCAAGTAAAATATCTTAATCTAGAAATATCATTTACAAATGAAGTGTGTGCTGCAGCCACCCTCTTGAACGGTCCAGACTCAGCTTATGTCCTGCTAGATGACACCTATTTAAAGCCTGGCCGCACGGGAAATAAAAATAGGACCGCATTATGTCGGTAGAGATTGTTCAGAAAAAACTGCTTGTACCATTACCAGCAGCGGGTCGAAGGGATTCCTTCTTCTTCGTTCAGTCGATAGCTGATCGTGAGGAATCATATCCTGGTGGAAGTATTAGTCGCAATGTCATATTCAACAGCCATAGAGGCCGCTAGGGAAGGTTTGTTTTATGCACCTCAGTCGAAAGGTGAAATACAAGTGAACTATAATTAATACAGTATATTGGTTTAACACAAAGTCTATTTTACATGCTATTGGTTTATAATTCAATAAAAAAGTAGTTTTAATGGTCATAATTTATAAAATAAATAAGTCATTGCATTCTGCATCAGTATCATCGTTATCATCATTATAGATTCCTTTACAGTTCCGCTGCGGAATACAGATCATCGCATAATGAAGAGATTTAAGGCCTTAGCACATTTAAGGCTTCATGTCTAGAAAGTTAAAAAATAGGAGTAGACAATTTAATTCAGTTTTTTTTTCAAATCAAATTTCTAATAATATAATTGTGTACGATTAATATAAGCTTATACCGTAACATTTTATATAAAATTAACGGTTTGAACATTCAATTAACTTAACGAAACTGAGCCTTAATCCTGCATCCGAAATTGCCCCTATCACAATCTGGTAAAATTACCTGTTGGTAGTTTGGATGTGCGTCATTAGATATTAATTTTAATCGTCAAGCATTTATCGTTTAACTGTTGTACACCAGACGGCTCTCATATCTCTCATTCTCTCTCTGTCTCTCTTTGTCTTTCTTCTATTTACCTCTCTCTCTCGCACATCGTGTGTTAGTGGCGCTTGAAAATCTTCACACATACACTAGATAACATTATGTATGATCCCAGGGCGTTAGCTTTTCTCGAGGTGTACATATTTCTTTGCCGTTAGAGAAGTGATAGAGTTTATAAAAACACACACATTTTTGAATTAATTGCGCGAAACATAAGTTTATTTCTGGTAATCACGTAAAAAGAAGTTTCCAGTTTTGTAATTATTATTAGAAATGTCAACGACCTAACCTAACGTATTATGTGGCAGTTTTATAAACGTGCTCTGAATTTTATGATTTATGTAATTTGTTTAACTTGAGTTAACATCGCATGTAGAGTCATATTTTGAATTTTAACAATTATTAAAGCTTACTTATTTATTTTTCTTATTATATTATATCGCTACCCCAAGTCGCTTACGGGATGGGCAGAGTGACGGGTGCAAAATAAATATATTTTAAGGACTAATAAACGTAAAAAAGTCATAAATATTTATTCAATAAACCATGAGCTAAGTTCAAATGCTTTCTTTTCATCGTCCACATGTAGTGTTACTCGGCCTTAGTCGATTCATTTATCGCGTGAAACATCGCTTTTACGAATGTTCCCCTTAGGAAGAAGCAATATAAAGTTTCTGTTCGCGCAAAAATCGTGCCTAGAAGTTATAAGTTGCGTCGTTTATTTTTGTACAAGCCGTTGTACAATATCCAACAAAGAAGTGTTACCAATTTGAATTCCCCTTTGACATGAATTAAACGTATCATCACGCCTGTAATGTCCGTATAGTTGGACAGAGTCGAGTACACTCCCACGTTCCACCAGTTACGTTCACGTCCCTCGATGGAATAGGTTGTGAGCCTAGTGCCATACGCCGGGCACATATCCAGACTCCGAGTCACTAAAACTCAAAAGGAGTCACGTGACGAGAGTCAGAAATAATGGACGAATCACGCAATGGAATCGTATTCTAGATAGGGAAGAAAAAGAGGCGATATCAAAAGATGGGAGAATCTTTTACCAAAAGCATGGAGATGGATAACTCGGAATAGATATTAGCCGAAAACAATTATTGTCATCCTATCTTAGTCTACTGGGCTTCCTCCAAAGAGCGCCATTGCGCCCCGATCTAGGCTTGCCACATCCAGCTTCTGCCTGCAGCCTTTCGTACATCGTCATACGATCCCACCTCCTGCCGGAGGAGGCTTATATTAAAGAATAACCTGACTAATAAATTGGCTGCGGATGAACAGGAAAAAAATCAAATAAAAGCGTATTACTGTATTCCTTTTCAACTAGACTTTAATTTAACACTACATACTGCATACATTCAGCGAAAAAGAGCTTATAATTACTATGTAATAAAAAGTACAATGCAAGCATAGTAAATAAATCAAATTAGATAAATAACTCGCTCTTTATATCATATTATTCGTGTAGCTACCAGGATATGAAAGCAATAAAAATGTAGGTGACCTTTATAAACTATAAGAGAATTATGTTGAGCATATATTTTTATATACTTGATACAATAACTAAAAATTGTAATCTACAGAACCAGCTTTCTTTAACATCCATTTTAAATTAGACTTTTCTTATCCTTCGCATTTCTAACCGAAACAAGTATGAACTGTGTGCGTCTGCCTCGTGAATTATCGCAATACAATTATACAAAAATTATATACGCTTACAAAACGACATTAAACAATGTGTTGGGTGCACCTGTTGCGTGCCGCGAGGTGCGTGCCGAGTCTCCCAGAGGGCGCCGGTGGAAATGGAATTGATGTGGGGTTTTAAACGCTTTATGTGTTACTTTAGGACTCGGTTATTTGTTCAGATGTAACATATTTTTAGCTTATTTTTAAAACTGTCTATCTGTTTTTGATGTGAAAAACTACAGAGCGAAATTGTTGAACTTCTTTTGCCGGTAAGAAGTGTTGCTAAAAGATTTTCTTTTCCAGAACATACATAGATAAGAGACAGATACGTTAAAGTATACATAAAAGCGTATACAAATATATACGGTATACATATGTAACGTTTCATTGCCACGTTATAGTGTAATATTACAATAAATACAACGAAATGTAATAGTATACGGGATGATTGATGTGACGTTTTCGCTTTCGTTCGAAAACATAAACGAAAATTTATCTTGTTCTTTTTTTAAATAATTAAATGTGACTCATACTTTAAATTTAACCCATTTTAATTTCGTACCTTAATATCGTAGTAAGCAATTTATTTTCTACATCATAGTAACCTTGAGATTTCTATTTTTGAATACAAACAAACCTCCCTTCGTTTCACTTTATGTTGTTTCCTGTTGAAGTTTTCAATCTCAATTCTAATGGTTCTCGCTTCCGCTCAGGAAAAGCTTTTAATCCCTATTTCTTCCTGTTATCATAAAAGCCTCTTTAATTTTGAATTCGTAAATCTGTAGTAAAAGTTGTCGTACTTTATGGAATTCAGTGTCGGCCTATAAGAATGGCAGGAACGGACTGCATAGGAGTGTCATAGTAATATTAAAATGTTACATCTTAATATGTAATAGCAACGCTGGAGAACAAGTTTGTATTTTTTGGAAAAATATGAAAAATAAGTACGGAGAAATTACACATAAACAAAACAAAAAACTCTTTAAGCTCCGCCCGCACATAATGCGACGAAGAAAAAGAGTCATTAAAATTGGAAAGAGATGGAAATACAAAGAGACGAACACTAAGATATACATGGTTATAATTATGTCAAAAAGATATGAATTATTGTGTAGACCGCTTGGGTGTCAACGGATGAACTAAAATCGAACAAAGGTCGAACATACTCATATTTCACGTGTTACTCCGTTATCTGTGATGTATATTTTTATTGATTTTCTATATCATAGGCAGTAGTCACTGTACTACTTGTTATTCCCTGTCAAAGAATGCGAAATAATGCGAATGCTCTCTGCGAAAATATAAAATAATGACGTTTACTGAGAACATTAACATTAAACAGTCCATTGCCACTAGAGTTATTTTATTGGTGATAGCCTTTTACTTGAAAAGGATCGTTTAGTTTGATACTAATAATAATAATGAAAAACATCACTTGCACAGCGAAGAAAGTAAGATCGCTATTTGATGTGGCAATGACCATTGTCGTTATTTTTAATTAATTAAGTTGATTAAAAATGTATCTTCACGCCTGTAATCCCCGAAGAGGTTCGCAGAGGAATGCAGAACACTCCCACGTTTCACCAGCATTGTCTACGTCCTATTATGGAATAGATAGTGAGCCTATTGCCATACAACGGGTACAAATCTGGACTCCAAGCCACTACTAGAGAATCTAATTTTAGAAAAATCAAAAGCAGCCCGGTATGTGAACCCTGGACCTCTCGATCGACGGTCGTACTTGCAACCAATACGCCAACGAGGCAGACAATGTTTATTGTAAAGAAATAAATAATAATAATAATACAGCGAATGAGAAATATACGGCTTATGATGGGTAATAACCCATAAAAACGTCAACATATTTAAATATAGGCACATTTAACTACACTGTCGTATATATCGACGCTTGCGTGTGTACAATACGGAAAAAAATTATCAAATAGGCTTACCGTTGTCCAAAATATACGATCAAATTAGCACTGAAAACTGAAACAATGAATAGATCATGTAGAATTAATATGGGTTGCTTTTCTTATCAATCTATTAACATACATATATGTTTCAGTAAATTCTATACAAATTGACTTTGTTATAATCTGGTAGGCTAAATCGCATGGATGCCATGTTCCTAGATATAGTTTCGTATTGATATGTTATTAATTAAGTGACGCGTCTAATTGAGTTTCTATATGTTTGAATTGTTTGGTGAGTTCGAGAGCACTGATTATAAAATACATATTGGTTTAGTTTCACAAAGGATCTGTTGTTCGTATTATGTCACTACCAATGTTGATATCAATTTCAATAATGATCTTAACAGTAGATGTGCGAAACGAATGGCCCTGTAATGGAGTTGTTATGCTTAAAATTTGATACATATCAACAATTAGGACTTTGATTAATACTGAAATTTATATATGACGTGTATGAACAGTTTGATCGAAACGTTGAGGCAACACTGTTTGATGTCGATACGTGTTAAACATATCGCATATAACATCATTCCTGTAATCCCCGAAGAGATCGGCAGGGGAATCCTCCCTTCACCGGTTACATTTACGGAACCACTATGGAATTAGTGCTGAGTGTATCATACACCGTGCACATATCTAGACTTCAAGCCGCAAATTAGCAACTATAAAATTTAAATTACAAAAATTCAGTAGTGTCCGACCCGCGATTTGACTCCAGGATCTTTTGATCGACACGCTTGCTCCTAACACAAGCAATGAAGCAAAATCAATACTTTGTTAGATTGCAATAAAGTGGTATAAAATACAGTAAGAATTAATTTATTAAAATAATTTGTATGAAGAGAATAAAGCGCTTTGGCGCTTATTCGAGAAAGCTTACCTCCTGCAGTGAACTCAGATATACGGACCATGGTGAAATTATTTTGAAAGTACTGTCTTCAAAGGTACCTAGAAATAGTTTTGGAAGTAACTCTTTGGATCGATGCCAAAATGCGACGGCTCAGACTGCGTTGCATGATTTTATGTCGACGGTGTGAAATGTCAAGGTAGTACATTGACTTTATGCTCCTTGACACTTTTGGTATGTGGTCGAGTCATACAACATTTTCAGCTCGGTCTATTTTATTGTCACATATATTTATTGCGTTAAACATTACGGTATTTGGGATGGTTTTAAGTTCAATACCAAATCTTTCATTATATTCAGAACTCACAACAACATGGCTATTCAAGCGGAGCTTTTCATTATTATTTTTAAGTTTAACCTTTGTAAACACAGTTTATTTTTAGTTATGACAACTGTATTTTTATGTTTTGTTTCTCTAATTCTCTATCTTTCAAGGTTACATACATTTTACAACACTGAACAGTAATATCGCATAATGCCTAGGGGCGTCAAAACGCGAATGCATCCGGAAGATAGCCTGCGAATGAGCCGCTTGGACAGACGCCAATCCCGCATAGTTTAGCGCCGCATTGCATGAATTTAAATCTGCATGCTGTATGAATCACTATAATGTACACGTTTTTAGTTTTCTGCTGTATTTTCGTGTCCACTCGTTTTTGTTTTCATGTATTGTTACAGTGCACAGAGAAAAAAGGCCTAGTGAGCTACCTTGGCAGATGCCAATAAAACAAAATTTCCTATAGATTTGAAAGTTACATTTTTATATGTACATATAATTGCATACTGAAATTTGTATGATACATATAGCAATAATTCAACATGTAACAATTCAACTCTTAATATGTAACAGTATGATAAGTAATTGAGAACCTTCATATACTGTAGTAATATTATGAAATTTGGTCAGTTGCCAGAAAATACTAGAATAATTCTAAATTAATTTAAAATCGGCATACTTTGACAAAGGTATGCGTTTCGCCATGTGTTTT
This sequence comes from Mysoria ambigua, assembly GCA_018245875.1. Classification (NCBI taxonomy): domain Eukaryota; kingdom Metazoa; phylum Arthropoda; class Insecta; order Lepidoptera; family Hesperiidae; genus Mysoria; species Mysoria ambigua. The sequence continues at coordinate 5,186 of DWEI01003737.1, read as the reverse complement.
TCTCGATCGTTTTTTGCTTTTGTTATTTTCACTAACCCATTTTGAAATGACAGTTTAATGTAACACATCTGACGTTTCTATATCAAGATTCGGTTGCATCTCCCGAACGAGCCGCTTGGACTAATGCCAAAACCGGTGGCTTTTAGTGTCACTTTACATCTGCATGCATTTGTTAATGAACGAGATGTTCCATTGTACGTATTCTCTTTTTGTTATTTACGAATGTTTTATTATTTTTATCGTCGTCATTTAACTTCACCACTTCCTTTATGAACCTCCTTTGAAATTTTGATTATTAAATTACACTCCATTTGAATGTTGTAGTGATTTTAGCAAACGCGTTATAAGACACGTGGTAAAAATCGAATATTGACAAATGTTTATTAGTTAATTTTCGAAACATACCAACAAGTAATACACACATGAAATAATCAACATTCTATCTATTAGAATTTGTGAAATTCATATTCTATCGTATCGTATCCATTATGCTTTTATGCTTTTGTGTATTGTTAGTATCATACCAGGGACCTAGGGTCCAAAAAACAAACCTTTCAAACGTAACAATCATTAACGGCAAATACATACGGTATGGTATGTTGCGTAGTATATTATCGTCCAGTTATTATAGCATATATTTTTATTGATACAATTTTGGGATCAGATTGTCGAGTGTGGAGACATCTCAAAATGTTCACTATCATTATTGAATGTACAAGTTTAGAGCAAACAACATGTGCATATAAAAACCACCAGCGCGATACGATCCGTAAACCGAACGTACGTACTTAGCGCCTTCCCTCCTGACGACATTAAGTGCCCTTCGTGTCCGATCGATTGTGTCAATAGACCGTCGCTCGGTATATGAGTGACGTTCGCGGAATTTTATTCGATTTGATGTACTTAGATCGCATGGATACTTGCTTCTGTGAAAATCACATTAGTTTACTAGTAGATTTTCCAGCAGTGGTTCGGTGTCTGCATGTGTGCCCGATGCATGGCAATAGGCTCACCGCCTATTCCATAGTGGGACGTAAACGTAACTGGTGAAACGTGGCTGTGTTCTGCATTCCTCTGCCTACCTCTTCGGAGATTTTAGGCGTGAAGTTACGTCATTAGTTTACAAAAAACTTTTCATAAAGTTCTTACTCGTTTGTGTTTGATATTGGAGTTAAGAGGAAAAGAAATGCCTCCGTCTACCTCTTCGGGAATTACAGAGGTGATTTTACGATTAACGATCTAGGTTTTACGTTAATTATAGTAACGAATTATATAGTCTATGTACAGTGGTTAATAAAAAAAAAATCATGTTCGTATCTAGTTATGACAAATTCCTTTTTTTAGTACTCTTTCATTTAAAAGTAATTCTTACGGTTGTAAAAAATATATTTTATGATGGAATGCTTGAAATTACTTTCGAGGAATGCTTTTCCCTCGGAAGTAATTTTCAAATTCCTTCATATATATCTATATTAGTTGCATTGGATTAAATTTCTAAAGCCACACTGCGCAAGGGTTCAGTCTGGGTCGAAGCCAAAGAGAAATAAATCGAAAATAAAATTGAATTCTGGTCGTTCCTGAACTCCAGGCATATCTCGGATTCTCTTGAGATACTAGTGGCTCGAGTTTTTTGACCGATTTCTATAATTGGATTGGATTTTCGGACCATTCGTTCATTTGTTCGGGAAAGACTTGACAGTTTCATAACTTTATCCTTCGCTGGATTCGCTATCCCAACACATTGCTTGTCTTGATTATCATCTTTATCTCATCTCACGTCTACCATTCTTTTATTAAAATGTTATATGAATTTAGAAAAACACCTTACGTCTTTAATTATCCAGAAATTTCATACTCGATATTCCCACTTCACCTTGTAGTAGATCAGGCGTTGTGATAAGCCAGGTAGCTTACAATATAACAATTAATTTAAAGTTGCTTTAATGTATATCTTAATTTAGAAGGAAATTTGACAACCGATGATTACTAAACATATTTCTATAAGTGATTTTCTTCATACAGTTCCTGTATTATATTGATACCCAAATGATAATAATTAAATTGCTATGATATACGCTTTACGTATATTGCACTGTGCTCAAACCCATATCGCATAGCGTAAATCAGAGCCTGTCTAGTAAGGTTAAGGCCACAGCAACCGCTGGAACGGAAACATTATAAGAGTGAAATACTGCCTTTTGTCACGGTCAGTAAATCGTAAGTAGGGATAATTTGATAATAAAATGGTAATACCGCTTAATCCAAATATATTTCAGTTGCGAATGAGTGCTCAGTCCAGTCGTTAAGGAACTTAATTGTTAAGGTGGAGGGTTCGATTTGTTTGTTTATTTAATCTTAATTGCGAACCTAAACTCAAGTTACAAACGGCGGAATTAATGGTTAATAGCATTCCCTAACAGACAACCCAGGGTGATGGTGAAACTAAGTGGTAGGCAAAATACGATGAAAGTCACCCGGAATAAGAAATATTGCGTTGAAAGTAAAATGTTTGGCCGTAATATTACGTAACTAGTATTAATTCCGCGTTTGGTCGATAAAAAAAATGTGAATACATTTATTGATTTTGAATACATTTATTTTACTAAAATATTTGTGGTTTGAATGAGTAATGCATTTCACGTGTATAATGCTGAAAGCATCCACTTCCTCCTCCAGCTTAACGTTTTACTGGCCACAATAAGCGATAGAGTTCTGCAAATGTTAAACAAAACGTTACAACTCGTTTGTAATCCCCCTAGAGATAGGGAGGGGTATAAAAACATTCGATATAATATAAGCTGTGACGTTAGTTGATAGTTTGTCAGTACCGGGGACTGTTTTAGAATGTCAGTGAACAATAGACCAATTGAAAGATGGAATAAGATAGTATAAGAGATTGTCAATACTGCATCATTTAGTGAGTTGTATATGGCAGCGATGCCTTATACATGCATAGATATGGTTATCGTTATGGCTTAAGATTGTTACTGAGAAGAATCCACAATCGATTCACTTACAAATTAAACACACAAAAAAAAAATATTTTTTTTTACCAATTACTATAGCATGGAAATACTTAATAATTATGAAAAATATCTACAGATTATCACGAATTGATACTAGAATGAAGAATGTTAAGTGAATTTTGAAATGAAGCAGAAAAAGAACATAACGAAAATGCCTTTAAATATTCGTACTACACATATAATACTGCGCAATAGAAGGCTGGGTAAATGAAATACATACATTATTTATAAGAAACCGATTGAATACGAACAGAACACAAAGGTATCATCAGACTAGTGTAATTTGTGGCTATTAAGTACTTGCGAATGTATGTTAGTTGAGTGGGCCTTGAATCGAGTATAGCTCGCTTCAAGCTCGCTATGTTTTAAAATGTATTTTTCTAGGTTGTATAGTTTTCTAAATCAATTAAACGTTATATCACGCCTGCAATCTTCCAAGCGGTAGGGAGAGAAATGTACTACAGTCTCACGGTGCGCCAGTAACTTATTGGTGCACCCCTGGCTTAGGTGATGAGCCGTCAGCCCTTTTTTGAACCCAGGACCTCTTGATCGACAGTCGTGTTTGCAATCACAAGACCTTCGACTTCGACTCACATCCATTGAATCAAATAGAACCCTCGTACCTATGGCACTAGTTAAAAATAGTGTGTCATCCAAATGAAATAAATAAAATAAAACTCTTGTTATCAGTCTGAACCGATGTTTGATGGTTATTGAAGCCTAACTGTCTGCGTCGGCGCGGAGCGAGAATACATTCCGTGACCGCGGGATACATCCGGGATACAAGATGTCGTCAGAGGCGACCGAGCCCGGCGCTGGCGGACCGCGGTACGGCACAGTCTGGCCGCGGCTACATGACCTGGCCGCAGGGCGGCGGGGGCGGCACGGGACGCTGTGCTCTGCGATCCGCTCGCGTGCCCAGCGAGGGGCTGCGGGCATAGCCCCTCGGGGGAGGCCCGTGTCGATAGTGATGATGTAGCTTATGAGGGTATGTATCTGTCCAACGTCAATCGAACGAGAACGCAACGGAAACTCCCTACAAATTATTATTGAAACATCAGGTGTTGCTATCAGAAATGGCTTTTTATGCAATGATGAAAAAGTTTCCCGACATTTATTGAATTTTTTACCGTCTCTCTTCCCGTTATTAGACACTTGGCGCCCAGGCGAGATGCCAGCTGAGATATCGTATAAACTCAGTAAATTCTGAACTTGGTATTGCAAGTTTACCATTTTTTGTGAAGAAAGCGAAAACGCTAAATTTTAATTTTACATACTAATCAGATACGCCATTATTAATCTTATGGTCCGTTTTATCTGAGTAACATTCAAATCTCAGTGAGATTAAGATTATTGTAAGAATAATATAGGAAGTCTGTATACCGGGATTTGAACCCAGAACCTCTCGATCGGCAGTCGGGCTTGTCGGACTCGACCATCAAGCGGTCAATTCATTTAACGATAATAACCAATTAAAATATCGTTGATCGGTTCAAATTCTCTCTCGGCACTCGCCGCTATTGAGACAAGTCCGGCATCGCACTTTGAGAAGGTTTTTCAAACGTAATTTTCGCCCAATACTCCAGAACGGACGGACAGATTCGTTCATTTTCTTCCACCTTTTCAAATTAAGATAGCATAAAGCAATTCCATGGAACAAACTGGTGGAAATTGAATGATAGGGAACGTTATATATTAAAAGCTTTCCAACCAATAAATATGAATATATATTGTCACGCTTATTCCTTATAGGGATAGGCAAAAAGTAAGGATTTCTAGAAGCGACAGTCTTGGCAAATATCTTTTGTCTCTTATTATAACATGATATTTCAGTAGACAATGCTGCAAAAAACGGATTTATTATGAATGTAACAGATACTAAAATTCGAACTCAAACCTACAATGTTGAACGTCTCGTCTTGAATGTTGATACCCGTTGGAATGTATCGCGTACCTTGACTTACGTTATAATGAATAGTACATTAATTTTACTATTAATTATAACGTAATATAACATATAACGCGTAACGTAATTATTATTATGTCAATAATTAATATTATATCATCATTTTAGGTCTAACATGAAATTTCTAGTAGTGGTTCGGAGTCTGGATATGTGCCCGATGCATGGCAATAGGCTCACCACCTATTACATAGTGG
>DWEI01003736.1:0-12475 GCA_018245875.1 Mysoria ambigua | reverse complement strand
AGTTCTTAAATAATACATTATTTGCGAAGGTGTTTTAATAAACATGATATTAATCCTTATCCAAATGAAGTAAGTAGCATATGTCGAGCTGTAGTCCGCGTTGCGCCCCTCGGCTCTCACCCCTAGCTCGCCTGCTCATCTTTTTCGTCTGGGTATTTGATTTTATTTTTTTCTCTGTGGAGCAAACATATAAACTACGGTACATCGTAGAATCCCCACGAGGTCGCTATTTACGCGGGAAAAACTTTGTGATATACTGATTTCCAAGCGAGCGAAGCCGCTAGCACATCTAGTATAATGAAAAACTAAAGTTCAAGACATCGTATGATTATATTTAAATTTACAGAAGTGTGATTTGAGAATTCATATTATAATCGTCGTGAACTGAAGCCAAGGAACACATGATAAATGAGAAAGTGTCTTCTTCATGAGGCAATATACTTCAATATTGCCAATCAGATACCCTTCAGTATCAGACGGGTCCTTCATATTAAAGTATTTATATCTTGTCTCAGAAATATAATGACGGAACAGATAATTTTTTTCTCCGGGCAGATCAATTGCCTTACGTTAGCAAGCCAGGTTTGCACGACTGATGTCTAGAGACAGCAGTGAACGCGTGGCTGGGTGCACCGCCGGCTGGTGAGGTTGGCATGACGACTCAAGTAGAGTTGGTAAGATATTCCAAACTCAACTTCAGAAGTACCCCTCCCCATTGAATATACCTCAAATGAACGACAGCAAGGTTTGAATGGCAACATCCGACACGCTGTCATCTAATCCATCTACCTATAAAGGGCAAAAAGAAATAACTTCAAATGTCCAAACTCTGTTTAATATAATGGCAGTGTGGTTTTAAAAACAAAGGTCACATGGAAATAATGTTAACCGAATGTAACAGTAATAATAAGCGCACATGTGGGTATTTTACAAAAACAGTTGAGCGCTGTGCAATTTGTTTACTCGTTCATAGTATCGTATTAACATTTAATCTGAAATAAGAAAAAAAACATTAATAAACAGAATCAAAAGCAAAATTAAGAGAAACCAATTGATAATGAACATTATCATAACGTCACACGAGGCCCCACTCGGGTTAGGTAGAAAGGTTATAACAGATAAGAGTCCGTCCAATTTTGACAATTTCTACGACGTTGTAATGTTATTGTTGAGCCCTAAAATTACGTTGTAATTTGAACTTAATTGATATTATGCAAAAGCCATTGTGTTTATTGTATTTTATATGTGCATAAGGTTATTTAAAGTGAATCCGAGTAATTAAATCAATTTTAGGATCCATTTTTTATAGCAAGTGTTTAAGTAAGTAATTTTAATATTCCATTATTCCTTATACTAGTATTAACTAGATACTTTAAATAGATAATGTTAAATATTGATTAGTATTTTTATAAAAAAATATTGTTTTCTATGTTCTGTGCGTTAAGTCGTTTGCATTAAAGCGAGTCGCGGGTAGTTGGAAAATAAGATGAAACTGATTTTAAAGCTCCTGATACACCGTCTTTTGCACCATCTTAGCGTGTTCTTAAACAGCGCGCAAATTTTTTACTCCGTATCTATATACGAGCGCGGTGTATGGCAATAGGCTCCACCACCTATGGTATGTAAACGTAACTGGTGAAACTTGGGAGAGTACTACACTGTTCTGCCTACCTTCTCGAAGACTACAGGGATTATGTTACTTTTTTATGTGAGTCAAGTCTTGCGATTCTAGCCCGGGTTGAACAAAAGTATAATAGGTTCTCCAAGCAAGGTGCTATGAGATATTATGGGGTAGGTATTACAAGGGTTAACCTGACGGTCGAAGCAGTAGGTCGTAGTCGGACGATTGCCTGGTGCATAGCGATAGGCTCACCGCCTATTCCAGGGACGTATGTAATAATAGGTGAATCGTGGAATATTACACTTGTCTGCTTACCCGTTTGGGGAAACACTGGTGTGACATTATGTGTTTCATGTATGCCAGTAGATTCGGACAGTGTGCGAGCTGCTTTAGTACAGCTATACCCATCGTACTTATAACGTATTCACAAACAGCTCGTATATATTGCGTCTCGGCGGCGGTGAGAGTCCTTTCTGCGCAGTATCATACGGCTTTGAACGTAACTGTTGTATCGGAGGAAGATTATAATTGAACTGACTGCGTGTTTATAGTTCTATTTAGCAAAATGGAGTCTCTACCTTTCAATAACTACGGTATGGAGGAAGTGAAGCAGATCTACACGAAGGCGAGCGAGTCTCAACCCACGACCGCTATTGTAAGTTGTTCTAGATTTTTTTTCATCTACCCTTTTTATATTTCCCGTGTAATAAACTTATATTATATATTTTTTCTGCATCATTTAAACTGCCCCGTCGGTGCGGTGGCAGGGCGCGACTGCTGATCCCGAGACCCTCGGCGGGACTCCGGGATCAGTTCCCAGTGGGGGCTCGGGGTACTAGCTGTATGCATATCTGGTGTCGGCAGTAGGTTCCCAAGCTACGTCACGTGAAACATATATCTTACGTAACTGGTGACATTCGGCTGTGCTATACTCCCCTGTCTACTTCATCGGGGTCGTTATAGTTGTGATATTATCTATTTTATACTGTCGTCTACACATATTGAGGGTACTTTGTAAAATATGTGTATGTAAATAACGAAATACAAGGAATTGATATTTGTTAGGCGGTGTCCCCTGCCTGCTCCGTCAAGGAGACGAAGTCATAAATTTGTGTAACGCAACACCCAGACTGATCCCCAAATGATGATAATATATGATAATATAATGATGATAAAGCTCATGACAAACAAGCGAGCGGTCCATCTGATCATATGTGGTTTTATTAATTCTGATACATCTGATACGAGTACCGCTAAATACCACCGAACGAAGCGCATTCCCCAGTTTCCAGGGCTGCGTTCCTTGGTCTATACGTTCAATTTTAGAAACGTGATTCCGCAGGAGAGTTTTCCGCCGAGCGCCAACAACGCGATGAGCAGTTCTCCGGACAGCCTGTTCTCGCCGACGGCCACTCCGTTCCAGAGTCGCGTGGGCAGCGACTTCCTCACGCTGATGTCGCAGCAGGAGCCCCGGCAAGCGGACCCGGGTGAGTCATAAGCAACAATTATCAAGTTAATTAAACGTCAAAGAAATTAATTATGTCTTTAAATATGTTTGGTCGCGCTGTTAGTTTAATACTCGTTTAAAAACCTTTTGTCAGCGCCCTCTACCACCGACATCGACGATGTACTCATGAACCTGCGGCTCAACGGTTCAGACCTGCTCTTCGACGACGTCGACCAGACCAACGCTCCGAATCACTACATGCGTAAGAATATTTTCTCATTTATTTTATTTATATCTGTCACTTCATAGAGAATATAACCATCTCAGTTTTACTTAAAATGAAAAAAAAATGGCACTGTTATAAAAGAATACTTTTTTTTCTTGTTAAATCAAGGAAGAATAATATTTTGTAAAAATTCACCGCAAGAAAATGGTCATTTTTAACCTGCAAGTTGCCTTTGATTCATTTATGGCATATAAGGTGTGTATGCAGATTTTTTAAATTCATAATTGAAAACAATTGATTTGTTGAAGCTGGCAACCGCGCCGAGACTGTGGTGCCGACGCAGCATAACATCTGGAGCGAGGGCGCGGCCCCCGCGGGCGCCAGGAACGGAGAAATGTTGGACACATTCGACTTTCTCGTAAAGAGTAAGTTCTACACATAATGTAATATGTTCTACACATAATGTAGTCTGGATATGTGCCTGGTGTATGGCAATAGGCTCACCACCTATTGTCAAAATAATTCTCGTGATGTCCAGTATAGTGTACATGGATACTAAGCGGATTATTTATGACCGTGTCCGTACACACTGCAGAAAACCTTTGAGTTTGTACAAGGATGTTGGTCCCTCATGGCCGGAGGTGTTCCAGGCATATCGTCGGCCAACAACTACGTGTCCATGTTGACGCGCGAGCAGCTGCACGTCCTGCGGTCCATCCGGCCCAGCTTACTTTATGAGTTCCTGCAGGAAGTCGCCAAGGTGCGCAGCGACAAGCGCCTGCGCCGAGCGCTGCCTAATGTGAGTACTGGGTATTCGTCGACGGTTCATTCTTCATTATGTTCAAAGTAAGGAAAACCTTGTAGAAATTCTTTTGTCGAGTCAGAAATTCGAAACTAAATTTTGTAGTTGATGACAAATATGACACAGCTGGCAATGCAGCTTCTACAAGTGTGAAATGTATTTGATATAGCTGATTATTATTTTGAAGCTATAATAATCAGTTTTGGTGCACCAGGAGTGCGCATTCTGCAAGAACAACGGCGAGAACGAGGAGTGCTACACGTCGCACGCGCTGAAGGACTGGCGCGGGCGCGTGCTGTGCCCCGTGCTGCGCGCCTTCCGCTGCCCGCGCTGCGGCGCCACGGGCGACCGCGCGCACACCATCAAGTACTGCCAGGACAGCGGCGACGCCGGTCGGTCGCGGCCGCTCTTCTGTTCTAGCACTTGTTTTGTCTCCGGCCGCCATTTTAAGAACTGCTCTGATGGTTAAAGCACACGTCGCTCTATCGACAGTCAGGTATACGGCGATGCACCGGGGATTCGATTCTTCAGTCTGTAGTGTTGACTCTTTTTAACACTAGACGTACCTATCACCTATCCATACAAATGTATGAATTTTTATTACTTCTTCGTCGACTCGCTAGCTGATCATGATGAAAGGATAAGTGACAATGTCCGCTCGAGGCTCCTTCTATGCATACCATTTATTTATTTAATTAATTTACAATATCAGTCATGTTTGGACCCTTCTATTGTCAAACTATGTAAAATGTTTTTACACTATTTGAACTTATTTCTGCACAAATCGCAGCTTGAGATGGGTCCTTCGGTCGGCTCGGTCGATTCGCAATATTTTTTAAACAGTTAAGAAATCAATTATGGCTTCCACATTATTTCTGATTAAATAAAAAGAGAAATGCCAATGTGGTGCACCCTGGTTTAAAATGGACGCGGTGTAGCAATCGGCTGATGGTGGCATTACGCGGCCTATCACGTAATCCGCATACTCGGCGAGGGGATTATGGACAAAATATCCCTAGCAAAGGGTTGAAACAGAACTGGTCATAACAATGATAAATGCTTCTTAATTTAAATATTTCAGGTTTGGATCGCACGAGCAACTTGGCGGCGCGGCGCCGACTGGCCGCGCCGGCGGGCCGCGCCGCCGCCGCGCCCCCCGCCCCCGCGCCGCACGCCTCCCTCTGGTCCAACTTCGGCATCAACTGATCGGCTCGCGGCGCGGCGCCCACAACTTTACCTCGAGCGTATTGTGCCAAGTTTATTCTTCGAATATAACTTATACGTGAGGCCCGGCTGCACTTTACCTGTTAAGCTCCTTGTCTCTTGATCCGCTATTGGAAAATTCTCTGCATGGAAAATCATCAGCATACCGTATTAAAACTGTTCTACTATCCAATACATCTAGTACGCGTGATCTTTAAGGTCGGACATTTTTTTTTATTTAGATGTAATATTGTTTTCATACTTGTAGCATTTTGTATATTTATATAGCTCATATGAATTTTCATTTTTTTGTTCTTGTAATGCAATGGATTACATACACTCAGCCCGAATTTACCTATGTTGACTCTACTATTTATAATAGTGATTGAACAACTCTACAATACCACGTGTCCGGAGCGGCATCATCAATAAATTCAAATAAAGTATGCGGGACATACTTAGTTTGAACTTACTTCACGAACGCTGTTGTCGCTGGCTGTATGCAATCATTCATTCTTTTAAATAATTAAAATTTTTCATTGGTTATGATAATCTACCATTGCCCATATTTTCATATAAATTTCCACTGAACATGTTTTTATTATTCATACATAACATCATTGATCGGCGAACTGTACAATTAAATAAATAAATTGCTAAATTTAATGAATTAATTGTTAATGTTCCATGATTGAAATATTAATGTATGAGATATTTTTATTTACGATCCTTATTATGATTTTAATTCTGGCGAGGTGTTCTAATATCAATCCTTGAAGAAAAGAAAAATAAAATAATTACCAATGAAAAATACTTTGTGTGTGCGTATGGTGTTGGGATATTTGGGGTTAAATAAATGTTTTTGGCAAGAACGTCTTTTATTAAATAAAAAGATTCCAACACTTTCTGACGGAATAAAAATCGTTTCATTTCTCATTCCGTTTATTATTAACTATGAGTAATAGTTTTATTACAACAGCATACTAAGAGTATTGTAGCATTTGTAACAATTATTTATATCAACGTGGTGTCTTGTCTGTCACTTGGAAGTTACACTTTATATTTTATATAAATAACAAGGACTTACTGCCTACACAATACAGAACATTACATAGGAAATAATCCATACAAGTTGTAAAACAATGAACTGGGCATATTTTTTTTGTAATTTTAACACAGCTTCCAAAACGTATTTCCATTTATCGCAGTTCATCAAACATTGAAAGGAAGTAATCAGTGTTGCCAGCTTGCCTCCAAAATATATAGTAGGTACTACTTATTTAACAATGTGCATTAGAATTAAACATAGTTATATAATTAATGGAATAAAATATAGCCGCGAATAAACACTGCGTTTTGTAAATTATTCAAATTTCATAATAATTATTATTACTATTACACTATGAGTTGGCACACGCGGACCTGGTATGTAGCGAAGATGGTTTTGATTGAAAATAATTCCATGTCTAACGTAGGAAAATGTGTTTACGTTATTCTAACAGCGTATTAACAATGTACATTAACTATACATATTTATATCATCACGTCACATTTCTCACGGGGCAGGCAGAGAGCGTCGAGTGACAAATACATGTATACTACAAGCCTGACGCGCCATTTAATTCTATAAATTATTAACAGCACAATATTTATAAACATATACTTCAACATTTGGATATAAAAACAGCCAATGATCAAGGAAAATATTCTTAAAAGATATCAACTTTAGTAAGTAAAGCGTCGTTCGCAGCGCGAACAGAATTAGCACTAATAATAATAATAATAAACACGCTATATCATCGCGCCCGTATCACCTCGGCGGGTAGGCAGAGAGTCACACTAGCACATTTGACCAGCGTTTAGTACGGAGTAGCGGGCGGGCAGCGGGCGGGCAGCGGGCGGGCAGCGGGCGGGCAGCGGGCGGGCAGCGGCCGGGCAGCGGCCGGGCCGCGTCGCTGCACGGTACCGACAAGTTTTATCCACTAACTCTCGGCACATTGTGAGGCTTCGTTACCGGCGGTATGATTCCATTTACGAAGACAGAACGCTGTTGACAGAGCGCGCGTCGCCGAGCGCGGCCGAGCGCCGCCGAGCGCGGCCGAGCGCCGCGCGCCACGCGGGCCCAGCGCCACTCGCCCGACCCACTGGTACGCTAGTCGAACTTCGATCAGTCCATAGCAAACTGTTCATGTTACAACTAATTTTATATTAATACATCATAAAACAGTATTCAGTATATTTAGATATATTGGAAGTTTTGAACTGTGGCAGTGCTCACTCAAGATATGTGTTATAAACGGGAGTCAGTTAAGAACATAACGTAATCCCCGAAGGGGTAGACAGAGGAATGCGGAACATTCCCACGCTCCAACAGTTACATGTCCGTAGCACTATGGAATGGGTGGTGAGTCTATTGCCATGCATCGGGCACACATCTAGACTACGAACCACTACTAGAAACTCTGAATAATTTAGTAGCGACCGACCCGGGATATGAACCCAGGACCACCAACACGACCAACGAGGCCGTCAAAGGCAGTTAGAATATATATATTTTGGTATTGCATTAACCGTTTCAGAAGCTCGACATTGAAACTGTACACAAAGGTAGCGGAGAGATATGCTTCACGATATACAATAACTTTTGAACTTTTCCATCAGTCCGTAGCATTAGCACACGCGCGGCCGGTCGCGGGAGGCGGCGCGCCGCGCGTGACACGCGTCTATCCTAATAGACCTAACCGCATCTTCTTTTTCTTGCTCTAATCGTCTTTTTTCTCCAAAAATGTAAAGGAATCAATCACAAAACAATGTTTAAATGTTCAAGCTTTTTGCATTTCAATACGAGCCAGCAACAGTTCCGAGGATTATTTTATCGCTACAAATAACGTGTTGTAGAATGATTCACTAAAAGTAACATCCTTCCGACATCCGGCTACGCAGCCGGCACCGGCTCGAGCCGGCGAGGCCGCGCCGCTGCCCCCGCCGGTCGCGCGGCGCCGAGACGCTCGCGGCGGGCGCCGACGCCATCTTTGTTACGCTACCACACCGCGGCCAACGGCCTCTGCGGCTCAGCGGAAGTCTATTGGGAATATCTCGTTTTCGATGTAAACGTCACTAATATTATTTTCCTTTATAAAACATAATTTTAAGCGTTCGATATTCTCTGGAAGATCATTTTTCGTTTGCGTTCAACGATCGACATATTGACATCGACATATATTTAAACATACTTACAGATAACACTAGTAAACAAAACATACATAAATGCCGAATATAAAAAATAAGCAAATTTAAAAAAATACCTTACAATATGATAATAAAATAAAAATGAGGCCGAAACATCTTCGTCTTTAAATCTCTTACACATCAATTTACAAGTAAATAAAGAAATGATTCTTCGTGAGATATCACAAGCTCCGGGGAGCCGCGCGGCGTGGTCGCGGCGCGTGCGTCGTGCGGCTGCGGCGCGCGGGCGCAGGCGATGTCGGCGGTAGCATCGGAGGCCACCGAAGTTGGGGTCCGTGGTCGAGGGCGGGCGGTGCGGGAGGGGGTGTGGCTATGCACCGCGCAGTAAAGTGACCGCCGAGGCCTATCAACGGGCGCGTCGCCAGCGCCGCAGCCTCCGCTTCAGAGGTCATTCGCTTTGTTGCTCACCTGAAAGATACACAGTGTCCTCTGTTCAATGGACGACAGGCAAGCAGAGGGGGTGGGGCTGTGCTGGCTACTTTGTTTTCTAGAGACGTACAAAATACTTTACAATATGTCAATGAACATTATAGTGTTGTTTCATAGTGTGCTGGATATATAGTAATAGTTCCGTTACTCACAGTCCGCTGGGTCCGCGCGCGCGGGCGGCGCGCGCGCGGGCGGCGGGCGCGCGCGCAGCAGGCGCTCGGGGTGCGAGTGCGCGAGCGCGGTGTAGTCGCGGAACACCTCGTGGCACGTGTCGTCGCCGCCGTCGCCGGCGCGCATCTCGTCGTTGAGCTTGGTGAGCCGCAGCCTGCGGGCCGGCGGCGGGTCGGACCCGACTTTACGACAAGGCACTTTTCGATGGATTTTAAATATATTAACACATGACTGCCTCGTTGGTCGTGTCGGTTGCATGTGCGACTGCCGATCGGGAGGTCCCGGGTTCGATTTCCGAGTCGAACGCTACAAAATTTTCTAATTTAGAATTTGTAGTAGTGGTTCGGAGTCTGGATATGTGCCCGATGTATGGCAATAGACTCACCATCTATTCCATGGTGGGACGGTGGGATTCCATGGTAAACGTAACTGGTGAACCATAGAAGTGTTCTGCATTCCTCTACCTACCTCTACGGGGATTACAGGCATGAAGTTATTTTTTTTATATTTTAATAAATTTATAAAAAATGTATGGGTGGACATTTAAATAGATACGATCAAATACGATCGAAATTTTGTTAGCTGGTGTCCGAATCGGCGAGGCGCAAGTAACGCTGGCAGCGGCGCGCGGCACTCACAGCGTGACGATGTCGGCGTCGGCGCACGCCACGGCCAGGTCCAGCGGCGTGCGGCCCGCGCCGTCCGCCAGCGCCTGGTCGGCGCGCTGGCGCAGCAGCAGGCACACCTGCGCGGTGTGGCCGGCCTCCGTGGCCAGGTGCAGCGGCGTCTTGCCGTCGTCGTCCTGCGCGTTCAGCTTGCTGCCGTTCAGCAGCAGGAACGAGCACGCCATCACCGAGCCCTGGAGGTATTTTACAGGCCGGTCGTGATAATACTCTCTAGAAACGATTCACTTATACGCAGCCCTGTGATCAAACACAGGCTGTACATGTTAATGAACATAAAATATAAACAATGAATATTGAAGTACAAAATGAAACGCTTTGTATAAATGGAACTACGCGCGAGTGACATGTAGCAACGAGCCGGGCATAGACGTGACTGACGCTGAGCACGGCGTGGTGCAGCGGCGTGCGGCCGCGCGGCCCGCGCGCGCCCGGCGCCGCGCCCGCCGCCAGCGCCGCGCGCATCACGGGCACGTTGTGCGCCCGCGCCGCGCGCGCCAGCAGCGCGTCCGCGCTCAGCGCGCCGCCCGCCGTCTCTGTGCAAATGGTATTTAAATGGATATAAACCTTATACAGACACCGTTCAAATATGATAATTAACTAAGCGTAAAATAAGAAAACTACGAAATCCCACTGGAAAAGGAATCTCACTAGTGTGATCGACTGTGTTAAAGTCGTAGAGCGAGTAAAAAATCACGAATTTCGAGTAACGTATTTTATGGACGGCTCCAAAGAAAGCGTGTGTGGCTGTGATTTCGAGTCGTGTTAAAGATAGGTAACATTATATGCAATACAAATATGACTATTTCAGAACGACAATTACTAAAATTATATTACTGTAAAGTTAAATCCTGGGTTGTGACAGTATATTGTCTTGTTACTGGCGTCCGCTGTCCGCCGTGCACACGCTGTGCCGGAACAAACCGAGGCGTGACGTCACACGCCCTCGCGCGGCCGCCCGGACGAGGCACTCACCGAGGTCCTCGTCCTCGCCCTCGGTGGAGGAGTGGTCCGAGGGCAGGCTGAGGCGCAGCGCGCGGCCCGCGGCCAGCTCGGCGCCGATCTCCAGCACGGGGCTGCCGTCGGCGGCCTGGCTCGCGTCCTCCGGAACTACTACTACATCATTATACATTGGCACGATGTTAATAAAATATATCCATCCAAACATTTCACGTCAAATAAATATCATATAAAATCTATATAGGTACATAAAAGGAAACAGCACTGACCGTCGGTGTTGCAGTTGATGTCGCTCTTCTCGTCCCTGATGGTCTCCGGGACGTCGGGCGCGCGCATCCTGCGGGCAGGCGGCGCGGTGAGGGCCGTTCCTCTTAGCGGGGCAAGAGGCTACATACGACACGTCCACGGACGGCGCGCGGGTACCTGCGGCGCGCGCGGCGCACGGACCAGCGCCGCGCGGCGCTGGGCGCGGGCATGCGCGCCAGCGCCGCCGCCGCGCTCGCCACCAGGTCGCGCGCGAAGCTGCGCGCCACGTACTTGGCGCGCACCCACGCCTCGCGCACCGCGCTGCGACCGCACTCGCGTCAGCCGCGCGCCGCGCCGCACCGCCGCGCCGCCGCGCCGCCGCGCCCGGCGAGCGGCGGCGCGGCGCGCGCTGGGCACGGGCTTCCGATTCTCATCAGTGATCAATATTTATGTGGTGTGAACGAATGACTCTTTTCTTTGTGTAAAAAAAATAATTAAGATTTTATTCTATAATTTGAACATTATAGTTCTTTTTATCAGGTCGGAATATAAATACATTCCTCGACCCCGCGGCGCGAGCGTCGCTCCGCGATCACACCCCGCGTGCGTGGGGATTACCGGGCTAACCCCTCAGGGGAGAGCTATGTCCGGCCGTGGACTGCAATAGGCTGAGATAATGCTTGACAAAACAACTCGAAGGTCTAGATTGTTATAAAGGGATTAAAATAAAACATGTTCATGGAACAGGTGCTTGATTGCGCTACAGCAGTCGACACGACATACGTGTCACAGTCGGGGGTGGCTCGGGGGATGGCGGCGCCCTCCGTGTTCGCCTCGTATATCATATTGACGACGTTGTTGCCCAGCTCCGCCATCACCTGTCCCCAGGACAGAACATTATTCATATTTATTAAAAAAATTGAGTCGTTGCCTCGTTGCTCGTGTTGGTCGCAAGTTGGACTGCCGATCGGGAGATCCCGTATTCGATTTCCGGGTCGAACACTATAAAATTTTCTAATTTAGATTTTCTAGTAGTGGTTCGGAGTCTGGATATGTGCCCGAGGCATGGCAATAGGCTCACCACCTATTACTTAGTGTGACGTAAACGTAACCGGTGAAAAGTGGGATTGTTCAGCATTCCTCTGCCTACCCCTTCGGGGATTACAGCCGTGGAGTTACGTTACGTTAAAAAAATTGAATAATCAATGAAGTAAATATGAAAATCCAGATTTTATGACATGTTATTTTTGGACGACGTTGCAGTTACAAGAGGCACAAGGCGGAGGCGGCGCACCTTGACGACGTCGGGCTCCCAGTCGTCCAGCGTGAGCGAGCGCACCTTGCTCTCGTGCACGCCCAGCGAGCGGTGCACGCCCGAGCACTCTGCGCACAACCGCCGCGCTCAGCGCCGCGCTCAGCCCGCGCTCAGCGCCGCGCT
>DWEI01003735.1:0-12477 GCA_018245875.1 Mysoria ambigua | reverse complement strand
TTTTGTGTGTCAAATTTGAAATATCTAGATATTGAAAGTAAACGGTTTCAAAACATGATATTAATACCAATATCAATGTCGCGTTACGGTATTGCAAAGTGACGTACCGACCCATCTTTTACTATATTAACTATCTGTAATATTGACTATCTATTATATTGCCTAACTATAATATTGTGTGATTATAATATTGGCTATAGTATTGATTAAGTTGTAAGTGCGACTGAAAATAATGAGATTCTGGGTTCAAATAGCGGGTTGGGCAGTGGCTCGCAGTATGATCTCGGTGTATGGCAATAGGCTGACCACTTATTCCATAGCGGGCCATATAGGTAGCTGATGAAACGTAGAAATGTACTTACTGCACTCCTCCGTCTACATCTTCGAGAATTACCGGTATGATGTTACGCTGTCACGTGTTATTAATTATCGTTACACCAAGTTCCTTACTGGATAAGCAGAGTACGAAGTACGAGATATCATTACGACTTATAATCAATAAAATACTTTACATCTAAATATAAAGGTTCGTTTCATCGAGTGCATTAAACGGGTAATTACCACATGAATACACCCTGTGATGGTATCAGGAAACAATAAAACATTTATTTTATTACACGAAACCGTTCCACACGCCTCTACATCAACAATAACAGCGTTACTCAAGTAATAAGCGAGTCAACGGGAAACAGCGCTGAGGAATCCGACAGTAGGTACAAGATAAAGCTACATACATCTTCCGCAATGCCGTTAGAAAATTATCACGTGATATATTGATTACGTTTTTATCCCCAATTATCGCTTTATTTAACATGTTAGAGTGTAGGGATAGCATACCGTGTACATATAATTTCATTACAATGAACTTTCGATTTTGAAAAAGTGCGTTTTATTAAAGTAAACCAACATATTCGTTCTTGTCTACTTCTAGTAATGACCTTCTGTTTAAACGGCTATTTAAACGGCGTTCTGTTAAATGGCTTAGTGAATTGATGGGCAGGCTTCCTGATATGCGGTCACATACCATCAGATAATTCCTGAGTTTAGGCCGTTAGGCACATGGAAATGATCACGCTGCTGCAAAAGTAACACATGTATCGGCCACGGCAGTGCAGTGATAGTGCAAATGGAAGACCCTTCCTGAACAACGAATTGAATAGAATTCTAGAAACTTCTTTATAAATCTTCCTACTCGTAATGTAACATTTACGATGTGTAAATATATTATTATTACTCCTTCAAAACTAACTTCAACTCAGAACAAATTCTATATAGTTGTTTACATATTTCATGCATAAGTAAATCTCTTAAGTTGGAACCAAAACACGTGGAATATTTTCAAAGTGTAGTTTGATTTCCGTTTTAAGGAAGCAATAAAATCATAGGTAGATTTTAGAGCTAAGCCCCGGGATGTGTCCTGGTTGCCCATGTTACGAATACCAAAAGAAATCTTAGATATTTTTCCTGACGGATGTCATACTGATACAATAACTAAGTGCAACAGGATGTGACGGCGATACATGTTTTTCAAGTTTTTACTACATAGGCGCATCCGCAACGCGTTATGGAAGCGCTTGTTACATTTTTTGCAGGCCCCACTGAAATAGCGGGTCCACGTCGTATGAATCGAATTCTACACTAGACTCCAGCTTTTGCGAGTCCATCTGCGGCTACATTAAAAACGGATCTATAACATTGCCGTCCCGTTTCTCAGAACACGGCATGTAATCCTACAAATGTACCCTCAGCATAAAGGAATTGCAACAAAAAGCAATTTTAATGGTTCTCGGTAATTTGATGTCAGCGCATTCGGCCCTCCGACAAATTCATTTTAAAATGGCTGTGATAATTCTGTCAAGTGCCTCAAGGAATAATCTACTTTTTGCTTTGATGATTGCCTGTTACCGTAAATAACAATCTCGAAGTAATTAAACATCAGCATGGAATTTCTCAAAGGGCCTTTGTTAAGTCATTTGAGTTCCATCTCATCTACAATCGAGACACGTTTATTGAAATAGGTCATTAAATTGTCGCTATAGCGAACAATTTCGTTGCTAGCATTCTAATCACCAGGATAATGAAAAAATAACCACAATGTATGTGATAAGCATGAGAAAAATATCACTACAAAGTAATGTACTATTAGCCGACCCTAAACTAACGTGCAATAAAGTCAAATAAGTTTTATGCACACTGCAATCTTCGTTTCATTTAATTTAACAAAGTTTTTTAACCGATACAGCACAGACAGGTGGAACAGTAAACTTTGAGGTTGATGCTACGCGGATCGTAGCGACACGTCGAAGCGTCTAGAAAACTTTGGCGGTTTACATTAAACCGTAGTCCGCTGGCAAGTTCGCGGTAAACTTTAGCGAGAACATTCGCGTATCTTCTGTTACAAAGGAAAAATAAGATTACCTACGCTCGGGTACATTCTTTGACACTAAGTTGGTAGCTGGTGCACATTTGTTCCAAGTTTTATATCAAGACACTTTCGTGTTTATTGCACAGATTGTTTTCCCTCTGCAGTTTGAAAAATGTGCAAATGTTTTGTGGAGTTTAGACGTTGATATGTTATTACAATCTTTTAAATTTCTGCTTTTCGGGTATTTAAGTATGCTATTATTTCTGTTTTAAAAGGCTCAATTTTGTTTTTCAGTGATAATAAGTAATTATTATGATAGTTCGTGCCCATGCATTCTGAAAGAACTTTAGGGTGTCAAAACTTTGTCCGTTTAGATTAAACTGCAATTTGCATAAACTTGGCGCAAAACCTTTCTTAGAAACTATTTTAACTCTTTAGTAGGAAAAACAGAGATTAAGCCCGGTTGCCGTTTTCTTCGACTTTTGGTCGACGTGCTCCTAAAACTTTTCTACTGAGTTTTTGTGTTGGTTAGTCGGAAATTGTTCGTTAGTTAACCGAATACTAGGGACGGAACAGTTTGAATGAATTATCTTACAAAATGTTGGTGGATCACAGCATCCAAACATGAAAATATAACGTCACATCAGCGAACACCGAAACTTCATGTTATGAAACTTTTTAATGCCAAATCAGTTTCCATTTAAATCAAAATGTATCCCTTGTCAACTTTCAGATAAAACGTTGCATAAAGATGGCAGCTAATAAAAAATATTTTTACAACCTTTTCAGATTAAATACGTAAACTTAACGTCTGTAATGCCAAAAGAGGTAGGCGGAGGAATGCATAACACTGGGTGTGTTCTGCATTCCTCTCTACGTTTCTCCAGTTACGTTTATTAACTTAACGTTGGATTAGGAGGTGAGCCTATTGTCATGCATCGAGCACATATCCATACTCCGAACCACTACTAGAAAATCTAAAATAGATTTTTTTTAGTATTATATTCCATTGCAACCAACACGATCAACGAGGCACTTAAAGAAGAAATTATTAGGTAATTTATTCATACTCCAACCTCATTTTTAAGACATTATAAATGTACACAAGAAAACTTAATTTATGACGCTTTCAAAAGTTACGAAGACATGAGATTATCTAATGGCGTAAAAAGGGCTTCCATTTTGAGACCGCCTGATCGGTAGTGTAATACAATAAGATAAAAAAAAACACTTGAAAAAACTATTTTTTTCTAAGTAAAAAGTTAATTTAGGCAACGCAAATGTATTTTAAATTTGTTCGTAATTATGCCTTCCCTTTTTTGTCCGAATCCGGTGTAAAAATAATAAAACCACACCCGCATATCAACCTCGTATAATAATATAATTATCGTCAACATTACTGGAAAAGTTATGGCAATACTGTTGATAGTTGCAACGTGAAGCTATGTTCGTTTTTCACATTTTTATACGCTCACTTGATCGTTACGAACTTTTGAAAAAGGAATAAGATTATCTACTCCGTAGCAACGGACTTTGTTATATAAAGTTTACCTGCGGAGCAAAACTTACGAAAACCTACTTAGCCATTTTAACTAGGAGATACTGATTAATGCCCGCGTTAGAAGTCTCTGAAATCGTCGTGAGCTATAAAGGTACATAAATTGAAATTCCTACCTATAAGTAAGAAAACTAGCGTGCAGCTACATAAAAACAAAAAACACGTTAACTTTCGAAGAGGCAGTTGCATTCTTCCAAGTTTTATTTGCGGAAACTCACCGCTGCACCTGTTTCTGCAATTGATTGGAGAGGCGTGGAAAACAGGCATAAGAAATAAACTGCTACACGATTTACGAAACGAGGCGCGTCGTAATAATGGGAAATGACGGCCATACCATCTCTACCCAACTGCTATTACGGCCAATGATTTTTTCGTTCTTGTTACAAAAAAATATTGTTTTTAAGTATTTCTCATTTAGTACGTACTTGTTGAAAAATGTTCTTACATTTTTTGTATTCTCAGCAGAAATATTTGTTAATTACAGTTTAGTTCTGTGCTACTTATTATAAATACACGTCTATGTATTAAATTTCTATAATTCTTTACAGAGATGTTAATTAGTTTTTTTTTCTAGTCGCACCTATAGTGCGCTGCCTATACTCTCTGCGCATATTTTACTTGACCGATTCTACGACGCGCAAGACGTCGTACGCAGACATCACAGAGGTCCATGATGCACCTAAGTCGTGTCACATTTACACACAAACGCTGCCATTTTTTATCCTAAATTAAATATAAGTCGGCAATACGCCTGGTCGTTAATTCAATTATATTTCTCATCACAGGGGGTCAGTAAGCCTTTTGAACAAATTTAACAACGTAACAATTCGTATCGTTCGGATTGATGACTAGAGTGGAAATGATCATGAAAGTAAAGGTTGCATTTAATCGATAATATATTCTTCATTACTATTAAACCTTGTACATCAAGAAAATAAGTTAGCTTTTCATGTAATAATGTAAAAGTTATTTCCCTTTCAGATCAATCCTAAGGAAACTTCAATAGGCTGATTGATGATGTTAATAAATGGGGATATTTATAAACCAAAATAACCTTTAACTGCAGTCTCCGAGTCCTATTTCAATTTCATACATCCCACTATGTCCATATGACTACTTGTCTTGTCCATATGACTACTAACCAATATTCAACATAGGCAACATTTTAAATAAAAACTACGATTGGATTCATTTATTTATTTATTTCCACTTGCAACTGGGTACTGAAGGAATCTCACTCAAGACATACATTCAACTGTTTCACTATTATTCCAAATATGCTTAGAACAAAAATTAATATATAAAGGAGTTGCTATAAATAAATATAAAAGATGTGGTACATTTATGAAGTGTGAGCATACATTACTGGTTAAATATAACTAAGTACATAGCAATTAAAATAATCTTATTTCAGTTATTGCAAAGAATACTATTTATTATGAAATACTAATTTTAAATATTTCTGTCCGAGAATTTTCTAGAATTTTCCTTAGCCATAGTAGAAAAGTTTACAAATGATATAAAACAATATTATTATTATATAGTATTCTCCTGGAGATATTTTAAGAAAAACCAAAATAAATGACAATGAACCTAGTATCTTAATAAATTGGTCAAATCACAAAAGGCAGATATGCATTTAGGTCTGCATAATACATAGATGGGTCGTGAGTAGAGGAGTTACATATTCCATGTTGTCTACATTTGTACTGCATAATAGTTCACAGAAAAGACGCCCTGACGACTTATATTATATGAAAATGTGATAGAAGATTAAACTTAACGATTGGCTTGGCTTTTAATTAATTCAAACTTGTGAGACATTTATCACCTGAGCAGACAAGGCCTGTGGGTTATTGTAACAAAAGATGTTTTACTCTGCTTAATATGAACCAAACACAACAATATATTTTCACAATCTAATGACAAGCGAAACAGCCCACCTCCATCACAGTACTCCCAAACATTCATTATTACATATCACATATCAATAAATACGATACACATACAGTGCCGACTTGGGGTCATTGCAATCATTAGACATATATAGAGAACATATTAACAATCCAAAATAATCATAACAGAAAAGAAAATTACAAAAACATTTACAGCTCCAACCATTTTTATAAGCCCACAAATGTCCATTTATGGATTTATAATAGCGGCCCAAACATAACAAGATCAGTTTCAAAATCTCAATATGTATACCAGTGGATTATATGTTTGGTTAGAATTATTGGATTGAATGAAATAGTAATTGAGCATAGTAAGTGTGATGTAATGTTTTATTGAAAAAAGGCACAAGATGTCTATAAAAATAAATACATTGCGACGGATTATTTAAATTGAGAACATAGAATAATTTGAGAATTATTTTCCACATTTCATTCTATAAAATTCAACTCACCGATGCACATTAAGACTACTGTTTTTTTTTTTCATTTTATTTCAACATCAATCTAATTACGCCATTGAAAATTCAACCTTATGTTCAATACAAATATGAATTATTATTTTCAGGTTCGTCTTGCATCAGATATTGAGAAAGCGGCCACAGATTTGAGATTTTAAATTGAATTTTAATGAGACGTTTGCTCTTTATACTGCCATTACAAAACTAACTAACTACAACGTGAAACAACAACATTACATTTATATTTTAATTGTGTATAAGCCTCGTGTTCAACAGTTAACATTGTAAATAGAATTAGTTTACTCATCACTATCATAAGTCAATGTTTCAAAGGAAAACATTTTAAGGAAATTCTCACGCTGTGTGCAATCGGCATGGCAATAGTCCATGTGCTATTAGGACTATATTCCAACTGTCCCAGAATACCAGACCGTCTCAAGACACCAATAGAATCGCAAAGGACGATTAGCTTAAATTAAATCGGTACATTTAAAAACGTTGCAGTCCTTGTAACATGTGGAAAAAGTTCTCGACTCATTTCAAATTACAGTCAAGTCCACTATTGAGGGGAAAATAAATATTAAGTAGGAAGAATGTGAGTAGAATACTTTCCTTAACTTAATTTAACTTTAGAGCGTGAATTATATAGAGTAAGGCTTACAATTTAAACAACATACAATAGACAAAACAACATAATCTAGACACTTTAACGAACGCTATTTGTTACTGTGTTTGTGCTTCATCTACCCTATACCACGACGTTTCAATATAAAAAGCAAACGCACCAACCGTAGTTTCCAAATAAAAAATAAATTAGACTAAATAAATTACCTTACTCCACGCGCCATTTTTATATTATAATTCGGAATGTTCGTGGCCATCAGCTAATTGTGGTATTTCAGTCTCACCGCCAGTGGCCTCTTCGATTTCTTCAATCACTGGTTTCTCTTCTTGTCCTTCAACATTGCCCTCTTCCTCTTCGACTTTTTCTTCTTTCGCAACTTTCTCTTCCTCGTTCTCTATAACAGTTTCAGTCTTATTACTCGCCATCGGTTTGGGGGTTTTTTTTGGCCGCCATATTTTCATCTTGTTCACGAGGTACTTTACTTCCCGGTCCAAATTCTGCATTTTCTCCCTGATACTCTCAACAGTGAGTTTAATGTCATCATTCTTGTTTAATTCATTTTGTTCCTGAATCGATTTGTCAAGCCAAGTCTTGGTCTCCTCT
Organism: Mysoria ambigua; assembly: GCA_018245875.1. Classification (NCBI taxonomy): domain Eukaryota; kingdom Metazoa; phylum Arthropoda; class Insecta; order Lepidoptera; family Hesperiidae; genus Mysoria; species Mysoria ambigua. Next base: position 4,913 of record DWEI01003735.1, on the reverse strand, counting down.
ATTTTCTTTTCGAGTACACTTATTTCAACATCAGTAAACACGTCGCGATCAGCATTCGTCTCCTTTGTAAGATTCTTTGCCACTTTGAGGAATTCCTGAGAGCTATTTAGCATGTTACGTATAGCAGCAATCGCATCCGGCCTCTCTCTATGCTCCCAATGTTTATAGAAAATAGAATTTGTTTTTTCCTTAAGCGTCGCCAATTTTTCCTCAAACATATCAGTGGCAGCTTCATAACCATCCTCATAGAGCCAGTCTGATATTTCCCTGCACAATTTTGTTATCTCATCAATCTGTTCAGGCGTTCCACATTCAGAGTATTCTTCCATGCCTATCTTCATTTGAGCATCGACAACAAAAGCTTCCAGATTATTCAGAGCAGTTTCTCTCTCAACTCGCTTCTTATCAATATTGTTAAGCTCAGTTATCTTTGATTTCGAAGCCTTAAACTGATCTGGGTCTAGAGGCTGCAACGTCAGTATTATTTCTTCAGCCTTGATAGGTTCTTTCAATGCGACGATCTTGGGTTTAGGTTTGCTTTCTGCTTGATCAGTAGCATTCTGTTTGTCTGTTGCTGTTTCGTTGACTTTGACAGTATCGTTCTTTTCAGCTTCAGGGACGTTTTCTTCAGATTTATCCTCGGATTTATCAGAATCCTGGTCAGTACCAAATAGTTTACTAATTGTACTTCCTATTTTTGACAGTGTGCTATCCTTGTCTTCATCTTCTTCTGTGACCGTTTTTTCAGCAACGAACTCCACATTAACTAGATGGAGGATTCCAGAATCGTCCATGTGGAAATGTGCTTTTACACCTTTAGCTACAACATTCTCGGCCGTATTCCTAGCTAAGGCATCGCCCACTCCAGAGAGCAGCACCGTGGAGAGGTTGAGTGGGCCAATGTTTACAAGTTCCGTTGAAAGTATGTGGTCTAATTCCCCATAGTTTACATTGAACGAGAAATCGTTAGTGTGTTTGTTGAATGTAATCACCTTCTTTTGTGGATAAGGATTCATGCGCGCGAAGAGTATTCTCTTAATCTGTAACAACATAAATTTTAAAAGTATTGAATATAACAGACAAAATAAACAAGAAAATTGATTATACATCAGTCACAACGATTGTTATAACTTAAGTAATATCTATTAAGATGATTATTAGCATTATGTACATATAAGGTATTTAAAACGATCTCACATCTGAACTGACCACTGACTGCAATGGCTAAATAACCATACAATTTCTCAAAGCAAGGTAAATGTAACGAGTTATAAACACTGATTGCCTCATTGATCGAGTGGTTATGAGCACGGCTGCTGATCGAGAGGGTGTTGTTCATATTCTGAGTTGGTGTCTATTGGAATTTTCTAATTAGATTTTTAGTTAACATTTCTAGAACTATTAGTAGGTGGTCTGAGCCTGGTACTGAAACTGAAACGTACAAGTGTACTACACTTTTACCTGTACCTGTTTTACTTGTACCTGTCTTTTCGGGGATTATAGCCTTGATTTTACGTACTAATTTTCTCAACAACTAATTTCAAAATAGTAAGAAGGGCATAATATCTTCACGGGTTAATATATTCATGTTCATTTAAAATCAAACATTTTGCTAATATAGGATTGCAAATTTCCTCCAACCAATGTGACGATTGTGACAAGAAGTCCAAAATGATCGCAGCTGCATACTTCTTAAGACTTACCATTTTATCAGAACCGTCGACGTGTCTCGTGAATAGAACCTGTATGGGCAGCAACACGGCGTCGCGAACGTTCAGCGGGGCCACCTTGTACCCCGTAGCTAGCGACGCCGCTCTGTGGAAGGCAAAATTCATATTTATTATTAATCTCATCACGAAAGTATTGTATTTTTTTTTTCTAATTGTCTCTATGCTATTGACCCTAATGGCCTTCACAGTTTCACCGGGATTTGTGACGAGCCTAAGTGGCTCCGCCTGGAATTACGGAAGAGTGGGAGTGGGGTTCAGCACCGGACTGAACCTTCGACTACGCCCGGCGAAAAAGAGTAATCCGATCCGCACCGACCGATTCGGACAGCATCGACACGATGTGACGATGTGTGCTTTTCGAGGGGCGACGAAATGAGACGGACATTCGAGCAGGAACTCGGCGCGTGTGTCGTGTGAAACGTGGTGTCTTCAGCGGCGCCGGCGGGGACGGTGCATGTAATAATAACGCTGGTGTGCTTGTGCAATGTCTGGGAGGTTGACGATTACTCCGGTAAAGATCTAATTACCAGTTATGTGATCGTCAGGGTCATCTATTACGCTCCTCGATCTCTTGAAGCGAGTGGAAACACCCACCCTTCTGGTCGGCGCTGGTACGATACTGAATTTGTTATAAGTGGGGTTCTATTTGGGTGGAAATTGTTCAAGTAGTTCACTGCTTGCTTCTTCCAAAATCAATAAAATATTCATATTATGTATGTGCATTATACACGCGCTCATATCAAATAAGGAGCTATGAATACTCATCTACATCTGTCTTTATTAGGTAAAATATTCTTTAAGTTGCTGATAATAACTGACAATAGTGACCTGTACACAGCTCCGAGAGTAGCGGCCTCGTCAGCGTTGATAGACTTAGAGGGCTCGTGCCCAACGGTGTTCCGTAGTACGTCTTGCACTGCGGGCACCCGGGAGGCACCCCCGGCCACCACCAGCTTAGCGCCACTGCCCGAGCCCGAAGCCACAGCCACCGCCCGCTGGACGACACCCGCTACTCGAGCGAACAAATCCGAGCACATCTCCTCAAACTCCGTGCGAGTCACCTGTTACAAAAATAATCAATTAAGTTCGCTATTCATACATCATTATTTAAAACTGATTAAAACCATGCTTTTTCTATATCAATACACTACAAATCTACTGATATAGAGGGCAGCATAACATACAAACGTTATTAACTTTTTATGAATGATATGGAAGTAATAGAACTTACTAAATGCTTAAAGTCCTTATCATCAAGCAAATTCTCAATTTGTGCATAGTGTTCGGAATTAGCTGATAGGACAATCTTTAGCCGTTCAGCTTCCCGCAACAGTTTTTCCATGGCACGAGGGGAGGCTCTCACGTCACCACCACCCTTCTCGTTCCAGACTTTGATGAGGTGCTCACGGAGTCGCAGAGTCATTTCAAAGCCTCCTAGCGTTCTAAGACAAAGATACAAACAATGAATATGAAAACTTCAAATGATCTTGATAACAAATGTACATATCTGAAAAGATTTACCTGTCGTACCCCACACCCATAACTTGTAGCTGAGGGACAGTCTCCACATAACCCTTGTCCTTGATCTTCACAGTCTTGTACTCGACTAAGGCTGCTTTAGTGGATGCCGCACCCATATCAAAGAATAAGGTGTGCCAGGAGGTTTCATTGATTTCCTGCAACAAAATGTAAGTACTAATGAAAACATTCCATGATAAATGTTAGAGATTACTCAGAAAACATTATATGTAAATATACACCGGACTGATATGCATAACAAGTACCATATGCCTGGCGAATATGCTTGCTTACCTTTCTTCTGAATATTCCATAGTTAATAGCAATAGCGGTATAATCATTGATCAGTTGCAGGACATTCAGCCCAGCGAGGGCGGCCGCCTCCTTCATTGCTTTACGTTCCGCCTGGTTGAAATAGCCAGGGATGGTGATTACACATTCCGATATTTGTTGTCCTGTAAACATATCGTTTAAACGAATTATTTGCTGCATATTATCAATACTTTATTCAATTACATATGATTATGTGTGAAGTTATATTTATGGAAACAGGACTTCAGTAACAAAATTTACACACAGTTATATATATAAACGTCTAGGCAATCAAAATAGAGATGAAGTTTATTTATAGAAGATCAAACAAACCATGATTGACTTCAGCAAATTCCTTAGCCTTAGCCAGCAGCTGAGCCACAAGCTCTTCGGGAGTGAACCTGGTGTTTTCATCATGGACAAACTCAGGTGTGCCTCGTTCAGATTCAACTATTTCATAATACGGGAAGCGCTCTCTGAAAACATATTGCAATTTATTATTGATATAGACAATGTCATTAACATCATAACCTAAGGCAAGTGCAAGTTACACCCTACTAGGAAATAAATTGTGAGCCTATTACCATATTCTGAGCACATATCCAGACACCAAGCCACTAGTAAAGAATCTAAATTAAAAAATCTAATAATGCCAATTCCGGGATTCAAACCATGAATCTTTGGATTAACAATCATGCTTGTAATCAACATCACCGAAGTAGGCTAAAATGATCCGAAAGAGGTTGGGGAGTGTAGTATGGTACACTCCCAAGTTTCACAAGTTACTATGGTGGAACTAATTTATGAGTAGTTTTCTAAGTACATTAAAATTTGTTTGTACACAATAATTTCCTAGCATATGTTCCTTATTTTTGTAAATTCTCTAACATTAATGACAATAATTTTATAACAAAGTGGAAGCTATCTATTAAGTTCTATAGTGTACTTAATTTGACATACATCATGAAGTGCAAATGACTTGTATAACATATAGAATCCTGTCATTGGATCTAAAATTGCTTAGGTTACAAGGTACTCTCTTGTAAAAAATTCCATACTATACGGTGTCTAAGGCAGTACTTGATAATCCAGCAAATTCAATAGTCTAATTCCCTATAAAATATTTGTCAGATAACTGGGTTTGGTTATACAATGAAATAGATGGTGAGCCTATTGCCATACCAAGTATAAATAATAACAAATACATATTACTTGAATAACATTACTCGATTGGCGAATAGACTTAGTGCTGTGATATATGCGATTAAAAAAATCTGCTCCCTCACTGATATCGTCACTGCTAGATTAGTATACTTCAGTTACTTTCACAGTTTAATGTCTTACGGTATCTTA
>DWEI01003734.1:0-12478 GCA_018245875.1 Mysoria ambigua | reverse complement strand
ATAATACATAAATAATTTATTATGATACGAGATTTAAAAGAAATAATAATAAATATATACATAGACATGAATCAATTCCTATTATAATTACATATATACATACTTACACTGAAGGCCATACTTTCTAATATTATTGTAAGCAATGCCTTTGTCCTACAAAAGTATTTGCATTGTAACTTTAAATATCACTCGCTAAAACGGTGAAGGAAAATATGATAAGGAAACCGGATTACTATATAGTTCTGCATTGAATTTTCCATTTGCGTGTGTATGTAGGGTATCGTTGCGGACTATGGCTTTAGCCCGTAGAGGAAAGCAATGTCCAACGGTGGGACTATGGGAAGGTTAATGATGATGATTAAAATATACGAAAATACATGACACACTGATTAACGAAGCTATTGTGATTAGAAATCGAATATACGTATACAATCACAACACGATGGTGTAGAGTATACAAATTATGATGTTAAATTGAATGATTAGCTCCTGACCTATACTAGAGAAACGTTCGTGAATCACACGAGTGTAAATTGCGTTGCGCCAAGTCTTCGTATAAATGTGAGCATACAAACACAACGCCCACGACTCGAAGACAGCGTCGTTGGTTGATCAGCTGCGAGCGAGTCCGATGATCGCTAGATACCGGGTTCGAATCCCGGGTGCGTGCTATTGGATTTTTTCTAACAATTATTACTTATAAAAATGTTCAGTTGTGACTCAAGTTTGGATTTGAGTCTAGTATATGGCAATAGACTCACCACCAATTCCACTGAGAAACGTAGACGTAACCGTTCGCATTCATTTTTTAAAAGTGTAATAAATTACTATCAACATAACTTTTCAACTATATATATATTTTATATGTCAATATCGCGCCACAACCGTTCGCAAGACGCGCGCGTGTGTTTTCGAGAGATGGATATCTCGCCGTAGAATAATGGGTTGTCGGTTCAATCAGAATTCACAGTCAATTATTTTGATACGCGGCTCCGCGGCGCGCGGAGCTCCGGGGGGCGCAGGCGTCGCGGCCGGCCGGGGTCCGGGGAGGCTGTTCGTGTGTACATGTTAGACGATGATCGCTTCGCTGACCGTGTTGGTCACAAGTTCGACTGCCGATCCGAAAGGCCTGGGTTTAAATCCCGGGTCGAGCACTATCGAATTAATCTAATTAAGATTTTCTAGTAGTGGCTCGGTGTCCGGATATGTGCCCCGTGTATCGCAATAGGCTCATCACCTATTCCGTGGTGGAAGGTAAACTAGTAATTTTCGTACTCTAGATGTAGAGTAGCACCTATGCCTAACTCGTTAGGGGAAAACAAGCGTAGAGTTCCATATATTTCAATAATTGTTACAATTAAGTAGTGCCGCAAGGTCCCATACTTGTACCGTGGGTACAATGACGAATGTACCCAACGCCCTAGGGATGGACCTGTTACGAGGTTGGTTTAATTCGAGCCGGGCTGAAAGGTTGGCCGCTCGCCGCCGACGCGCGCGATCGGAAACGGTAACTTGCGTGCTTTGTATTATGCTTGGTCCCAGAAGGAAAACCTCGAAACATGCGTTTGTATAAATGTAGAGCCACGTCAAGATTGTAATATGCAGCACTCTGGCTCTCTGCCCACCCCTTTGGAGAGCTGACGTAATGATACGAATAATATATACACTTACGATAATAAATAATATGGTAATAAAAATAATATATACAGAAGAGATAATAATATACACTTCAATAAATTATGAGAATGTTATAATATTTTTGTAACATTACTTTTAGTCAAACAACGTATTTAAATGTCAGATATGATATGAAATATTTGACTGAAATATGAAGTATATTGTATATACATATCAGTTTATATGACAAAAAATTTGACCGAACTAATGAGCTCTAATAAATCAATGGAGACAAAAATTAGTAAGAGAAAATATTCTCAAGTACAGTTACAGTAGATTTTTTTTATAATCGACCCCTACACACGTCTCTACACCGTACTAGACGTTACAGACATTTTATTTTAAATTTAACTCTACATATTAATTTTTTTAATAATTAACGATCCCAAAAATAGAGTGAAGTTATTGAAATCTCCCACAACAATTAGCGAGGTCGGCCGGCGCGCGGCGAACACGCGGGGAGACAAATTTATATGGAGCTAACGAGATGTATCTGCGGTCGGAGTTACCGTGGAGGGTTCTAACTGATAATTGTATGATTTTCTAGAAAAAAATAAACAACCATTATCTGTTATAACCACTATGTTATTATAATATGTATTGTTGTTATAACCACTATGTTATTAATTCGCCATTAATTTCTAGTTACTGTGTCATTATTAATTCGTCATTGCTGGTCTCCAAAGGGGTAGACAGAGAGGTCTCTCCTTATCGTGCACGACGGTATTAACGCGATCAGTTTACTATTGAACTAACTCCGTAACGGGATACAAGGGGTTGCGTGTCGGCGCGGAGTGAGGATGCACGGAGGCTGTCGTAAGAGGCGCTGGCCGATCGTGTTGTGACGCAGCCTGCCTCGACACAGTAACATGCGTTGCAATGTTATTTGAAGATACCGGAAATGATAATGTTAAGTACCAATATTAAATTTAATAAAGTAATAACCATACAATTACTATATAGTTCGATTTCTAGTTGAAACATATTAAAAAAATGTGAGAATAATATCAATTAGTACATAATTCATTATAGTTATAAGGTCAATAAAACAGTATTAAAAATATCACCTATCGTATAAAATATGGACTAGAGAGCGGTGTCGGTACGAAAGCAAATTCAGAGGCAGGTGTCATGCTTATGCGATAGAAAATGACATAGATGGCGCCCAAATCGTTTCACCAACAAAGAACGTTAGCACTATTTAAAGTGCTTTTATAATATATATAAAATTTAAGCAATAAAGAATTAATTTTATAATAGTATCTATATTTCTTTTTATATTTAGTTTACTAAATTTGTTTCACAATTTGCAGATACATCCTTCTCCAAACGAGCCGTATAAACGACCGCTAAAATAAAACAAGACTTCAAACAAATAAACAATCCGAATAATGCGCAGGTGTGAATGAACATCGAGTGCTGGTAAGAGCGAGATGGAACTCCTATAACTGCTGATGCGGGAAAGAGACAAAAACGCACTGGAACGATCGTGCCAAGGAATTCGATAGCATATTAATTGAACATGAATTTTTATTACAACGCAATAGAGTTTAAAATCGTTGGCGTTTTATAAAAGATTAATTAATAAATTGGATGCTTAATGGTGCTGGATATTGATTGGCATTAATTTGCTTTAAGGCTTTGCTGCGTGTTCTCCCGTAGTTATAACTTATCTCTTGAAGTGTATGGAAGCCTTTATTTATGTATGGCCAGTTTGACCTTTTAGTATAATTGAATATATATTATATTTTAAACGTTATCACCACCATAAACCTCTTTTATCTTTCCAACGCTGGAAACGGGTGTCTTTTCAGAATGAGAAAAGTTTGCCCACCCCGGACAAGTGCGGGTTGGCAGACTTCATACGCAGACTTCATTCTTGTATGTCTGAAAAACCTTCCACTGGAACACAATAAAAGTAATAAGTTTTTCATTGCGATAGTAATAGGTAAAACGTTTTTTGATGTTTTTGATGTTTTTGAAACTGTTTTTGATGAGAAAAACTGATACGATACTGTTAAAGAAAATGATGAATGTCATTTACTTGTATTATATTTTTAGCTTTATTTCATTAACCTGAAAATCGTTTTAAACGCTACGTCATCTGTATGACGAATTATTATAACGTACCAGGATTGACCTTGATCCCAGAATAACATTATAAAAAAACACGGGGAAAAGAGACTAGAGAGAGATTAAGAAATGTTTTTGATATAATTATAAAATTAAATATCTAGGAATCGTTCTAACTTGCCTTTTAAGGTTGAAAATAGATATTAAAATTATGTATGACACTAGTCACAGATGTGTGTTATTGTGACCAGATAATAAGCAGGTTTCAATAAAAAAAAGAAAAAGCTGGCTTAATAATCTGTAACCTCTAAACACTGGCCAGAAATAATCAACGTGGCGATTAAAAAAATATTTGTTCGACATTCGCAAAGACATAAACGTGTGAGACACCCCGAGGCAATAAAGCCTTATCATGTGATGCATTTATTATTAAATTATTGAGCGAAATGACCACTTTCAAAGCGTTTACGACTACCCGCAGTCATAAACATTTTTACATACAACTATACCTTAATGATGATTATTTGTTTATCAATAAGTACCAGAATCGCTTGTCAAAATACGTCGTTTCATATCAACGACTTGTATAAAAGGTGGTTTGTATCCAAGCGATTTTGCCCTTTAAGATCGAGGTGTGGTGGCTTGAATTGCGCAGCGTTTTATTGCCTTGGGGTAGGCTGCGCTTAGAATAACTCATTATTTCTGTTTATTATTGCACAGATCATGCGTTTTATTATAATGAGGCGTACTCCGGGACCAGCGTGTTATTAAGGTTCGATTAGTTTAAGTTAATTCATTGCTGTTATACAGACATTAACTTGTTTGCATTTGGAACTTACATAACTTGAACCCGGATAATAGCACCGTTTATCAGGATATTATTTTTGAATTAACTCCTTGACAAATGAAATTAATGACCAAACATTGTATATTTTAAATGTCCAATTAAATATATGTAATAATCAATATTTCATTAAAATATCACCCCCAATCCGCATGCCCGCCGCGTGTCATGACCGAGAGCCCTCAGTGAGGGCCTATTCTCAGCAGTGGACTTGGATCATTGAAGATACGTTTTCCCAACACTTCATTTGAGTCACATAAGCCGTCTTGTATTTATAATGTTGGTATATTTTAACATTTTACATATCTTTTTAATATTTGCCTGTTGTTGTATGTTTTTATTATTTCGAGCATATCGTCACGCCAGGTCCGTTACGCGGGAGACAGAGAGCAGCGGTAACCGCGTGGTAGCTTCACCGTGCTGGCGCGTTCATCGCGCACTGATCACCCTCCTCCAGCATTGCGCCCGGTGTCCCCGAACAGACGGACACAGGAGGCGGAAGTGGAAAACGGCCGCTGCGTCATACCGGTCACGGCTACGTCCCAGGCACAGGTCGCGGCTGCGGGAAACTACTGGACGATGTGAGTTAAAACATTCCAGTAGTGCCCGCCCCGAGATCGAACCAAGGGCCTCGCGATCGGCAGCCGCCGAATTTATTAACGATACAGTGAAAGGGATGTTTGAAATAGGCGTCGAGTCCTTTTGAGGTCTCCGAAAACAGCGTGTATGTATGAAAAGAGTTACGTATGTGGGGGCCGCGCGGAAGGTCTGTATAGAGTATAGAGATATTGGCATTCGGCGCCGTGTCTACCCCGTAAGGCACCTGTATCAAGTGTGAGCCAATCTCTAATGATGTGAAGCAAACATCATGATATGTCTTAGGCGCGTGATATCTACCAACTTAACATTGCATTCTGAGAGTACATCCGACTGTGGAGCAATACAACTGTTGACAACAATGATTAAAATTGTTGTTATTGTCTAATGTCGATTGAGAGCAATGTACAACGCTAATACTTATCAGATACAAATACTATAACACAGAATGAATATTGTAAAATTTAAACGCAAACGAAAGTAAGCGATGCGAGAAGCCCGCGAAATCGATGCAATTTGAAAACGATAGGTTTCACTTTAAACGGATTAAGACGTCCGATTTGTAAAAAATCAGTTGAGTGAATATTATCGAAATGGCTTCGATACTGTCAAAAATCCAAGCAATAAACGAATAACATTAAATAAAAGGTAGAAATACTTTATTTAGAGTTTGTGCACACCGGCGAATATATCGCTGCGTGTTGGAAGGCTGTAAACTTAAACAGAACTTCCTAATGGAACGTCAACTGGATATATTGTATGCCCGTGAATTATTGAATTACATATGTAGTATATATACATCGGTTATATATCTAAAGTTACTACTGCGAATTTCACGTTAGAAAAACCTTACAATACTCCGGTGGAACCTGACTCACGATCCATGACCTGGTAATCAGCAATGAAACTCAACTCAATAAAACTCACTGACATCAACATCGATATAATATATCCGACGAAGAAAACGCCCGTCTGCAGCGCGACGAACACATACAAGCCCGCGAACAGCGCAGCGGCCGTTAATGCGCACGGAACAAAGCGTCGCGCCTCGCGTCGTGCAAAAATTAATTTGGAACCGCCAGAAAATAAAATAAACGCGCCTAAATAAAAAACAAAACACAACTTAATAAAGTGAAGCTCGCGTTGTAAACGTCGGTCGCGGCGTACTTTACGACGGGCGTCGAATTTATTCGATTTCGGTTCGTATTTGTTCGAGACGAGAATCGATTTGGTTCATATGTGGGTGCGTATGTCGCTCTTCATGTTCCGTATATCGTATTCACACGTTCTGAATTTGAATTATCTATTTACATACGAGTTTAACAATAATCGAGGGGTCCTGGATTCGATCCTTTGGTTTGATTACCTCCAAATTGCCATTGGTAGCTTACCCGTACGTGTGAGATAAGGTTGATGACGATGATAATAAATTACGTTGCTTTCAACACTTCTTTATAACTGCACTGATGGTCATGGGACTGCTCTTAGTAGAAAATGAGTTAGCGCTACAGTCCGCTACGCTGGTGAAGTGCGCATCTACAAATTGCATTTGTAGCGGATTGTAGAATATTAGAATGTTCCTTCCACTGTTACATGATCTGATATTCAATATTTAAACTCATATTTATTGTCCAACACCAGGACAGGAGAAATTACGGTTGAATTATAAATTCCTAGATTACAACTGTTTCTATAAAAGCCTCTTGTCACAAACGAACTATAGGAACTCTACCATTGCATCGGTCTTTAAGTACTAATTCTTGCTTAATATATATTTAATTTACAGCATTAAATCAATACAATAAAATCATTTAGACACGAGACATCCTAACAGAATTAACCGGTAACCAACCTAAGTAACTAACCGGTAACTAACTTTACTGAGCTAATCGGTAGGAGTTGATTATATTCACTGATTTGGGTAACAATGAAATATTGACGACTTGTAATGATTATTGGTGAAAATTAAAAAGTCAATGTGCAAAGGGATCTTGGCGATTTTAATAATTATTAGTAAAGACACGATACTGGTCATTGGGAGAGGCTCATAGCGCATCGAGACAACTTGTTGATATAGAGATAAATAGAGTGCAGAAATATAATCATACTCCAATAAAAAAATTATTATTTCGGGACAACTGCGCGTAGAGCCATCTGAACCCAAGCTAGACAGAGCTGATCTCTGTGATCCAGACTGCTTAAATTTCTAAAAATTGTATATGTAATAATAATATTGAGTTCAGACATCTCCTCAATGCCAAATATGAGTAGCCAAATATGAGTACAAAGATGTTTTTTACACTCAATCACAGTACAATCACTTTTGGTTTAGGCACAAATACTTGTGCTCAGTGAAAATCGAACCCACTGCCTTCGGTTCGACGGTGAAGTTAGTAATCACTGCGCCAACGGGCTAGCTTACAGCAACAATAAATTATTTTAATGTACACATTAACACGTATAACACTTTGTAACGGTTATGAGAGACACATGGATGAGATCAACAATTTCCAGGTAAACACACCAATCGCTATATCGCTGGCGATTAGCGATAAACTATAAGCGTTATTTATTTTATAGTTAAATGTTTCGTGAGTATTACACATAATTAAATATTAGCCCGGCTAGACTCACGCACTCTCCGCCGCGACCTCGCTACAATCGGCGGGAACTCGTGAGGATGGACCTAGTTTAGGTCCGAAACTAGTCGGGCCGTCCCGAAAAAACATACCTGAGTCTAGCCGGCTTAATAAATAATTAAGCGTTACTTAACTAATTGTTTTTATATAAAACTTGAAAAACTGCAACGTTCATAATGAAAACATGTTTCGCTTGTAATATATGTATATCAGAAGTAACTGCATACTCACATGTATTTAGATAAAATTATGTATGTATGTATGTATGTATGTACATTTTTGTATGTATGTATTTAAATGTTTAAACAGTATTTATGTATTTAATCTAAAATTGAATTACATTGGCTGCAACAAAGATGTTCTCCATCCGAGCACTGTCTCTACATTAACGACTGAACATTCTAAATAATTATGGTTCAATAGGAATTAATATTACCCTGCATCAAGGTGAAGTAAGAAAACAGTCTCTGACCCCATGCCAGGACACAGGGTGTCGTAAGAGGCGACGAAGCCCGGCGCTAGCAGGTCGCGGCATGCTATCCCCAACCCGCATCCACGGCGTGGTGATTCTGGGCATAACTTCTTAGGGAAATCCTATGTCCAGCAGTGAACTGCAGGACGATGATGATGATGATGACGTAATATTTGAAGTTGCCAAACTCTACCTGACGTTCTTTAAAATGAAATGAGAACTACATGTTTTATTCGGTATCTCAAACAATTATCATAATATTTTTATGCGTTTTTTAAGCTTTCAGGTTTTAAGAAAAACTGTTCTTAATTGCCTTTCTTTAAATACACATGTACTTTTGAATAGTATTATATATTTATAGAGATATCAAATATCGAAATCTTGATAACTCTATCTTATAGTTTCAATTTGAATGTTAAATTCAACTCGGCAACAACACCTAGCTAATGATAGAGCCAGTGCATAAAACTCATAAAATTTGCATTAACGTATAAAATTGTGGATTAAGTTACAGCTAAGATATATGGCCCAACACGCCATTATTTAGTGCGCTCCAACATTATACAATTTAAGTCACCTTTACTTATTGTCATTTATGTACATCGAAAGTGAATCAATGAAACAACATTATTCTGATCAAATTTAACGGAAACTAGACGTTAAAATATTAAAACAATTAAAATGGGCAATTGCACCATCAAGGAGACAGTGAAAATGGATAAAAAATCATGAAATACATATACAGAATTGATGACACGCAATGGGGATGGACGGCTGACCAAGTAGACGGTAACTTTGACCATCGACCACGACCCTGAGTCGTGGTTCGATTGCTGTCGAAAACTGTGTGCGAAGGACACAAATTTTTGCTTATGAGTGTAAAAAACGTAAGCGTCACGTACTACTTCGGTAATATCACACCTGTAGTTCTCGAAGAGGTAGACAGACGAATGTACAACACTTCCTACTTTGGTGCTGAAGTAAAATTTAAATACGACACACAGAACTGACCCTCAACATTGTAAAGGCTTTAATCACCTCAGACACCTCTTGTATTGCAGATCATTTATATGATAATTTTACATTTTTTGTTCTTCATAAGTATGTTACTTCATTCACATTATTTTTATTATATCATCACGTCAAATTCCTGACGGGAACGGCAGCGAGCAAAAAGCTCCAAATCTCTATTCTCGCAGACCTGACGATTTTCACCTTTACTGTAATCAAAATGTTAAATCGAATCACATTAAATGTAGAGATGTAGAGCTATTCAATATCGAAACAACATGCATCTACTCGGATTGACTCTCACATAAATATACTCCTATGTTAAGTGATAAAGCTAATACACGTCCTTTAAATACCTATACGGTGTTCATACCTAATACGAACGATCAATAAAACTAACACGCTGATTAAAAAACATACGTGTAAGGTATTAATTAAATCGATATAACCCAACTCTACATATAGAGCCACAGTAACAAAAACCAGCATAATTATAAAAATCAACACTTTATTGACCAATTATAATAAATGATTTAGAAAACAGGACGCTAACGATCTCTCTTAAGTCCTGACGGCTCATGATTAAACGCTTTTAAACAAAAATAATTGCCTTTAAAAAATAAATATTTCGCTTCCACTCTGTTCTTACAACGCCATTATTGAGCTGGGATGCTTTGGACGTAGCTCGCAATCTCTCTATCTCACTCATCCGCATCCAAATCAAATGGAGTCTGACTTTATTGCCGTCTCTGTCCCACGTCTTGGCAATTTGCTGGCATGTTGTTAAGTTGCAATCAATTGGCATGCGCAAACAGACGTCTATGATATATCCAATTAAGTGGAGCTCCAGATAAAAGACGCAAGTGACTTTTTGTTGTGGCGATGTTGTATTATATATTAGCTTTAGTTTGGAATTCAATATTTTGAATTATAATAAATAATTGCATCTCAACACCTGCTCTGTTATAAATTTAATTATAAACCACAAATAAAAAAGTTGTTATAGTTAACTTTTATATAAACTTATCTGTATATAATGGCTATATTGACTTTACTTCCAAATACTGGTTTAATGAAAACCAATATGAGAAAAGATGGTAGGTACAAATAAATTTGGTGTTACAAACTTTTATATCATATTTCCTTGTTTGGTTCTTCAGGTTTCAGCCATGTTGTGTTTTACACAACAATACAATAAAAATAGCTAAATTTCATAAGTGACATATTAATTTTTTTATCCCACATTGCAGATGCAAGACTGTAACATTTATAGTAATATAACAAAAAAATTAAAACGCGAAACTGTAAAGGAAAATGCAAAGCTTTCTGCATAACTAAGCACGTTAGTTATGATGAAAAAAATCTTATTGAATTGCCTGTACCAAAAATATATCTAAAAAAGAATATCGGAATGAAAAAAAAAAGGGAAAATGACTGAATTTAAGTGCAACAAAGTAATCATCTCCACCAGTAACCGCGCAAAATCTCAGATCCGCCGCTATGCACCACGCCCGCCGCGCAGGTAACGCGGGGCACCGTGTATTAAATCTCTGAACAAACAAGTTGTTCGCGCTTACCCACACGCGCGCACGGAACTCGCACAAACACAGCTCGATACACACAAACTCACGCACACATACAAATTACCCACAAACAAATCCGCACGCACACACGTATATATAAACTAACACACGTGCAAACGACAATGTCAGTACGAGTGACGCGTATATAGAAAATGAGATAGCGAGGCAAGATGTAGCGCACACAAGTAGAGCTTTCGTTAAGGGTAGAGTCTGAGTTGAATCGCCTGTCTCTTTTCTAATGTTATTGTTCCTTATTTTTAATACATTGTACTTTTATACACATCTGAAATCAGAATTAGAAAATGTAAAAATTATTGAACAAATGTTCAGTCTTTTCAGTTATCTATTTCAGTTTCAACGAAAAGAATATGATGAAGCCTCTACATCTCTTCATAATTATTAACTCTTGCTACTACCAATTTGCATGTGGTTAGCATGGTAGTCTTAAGTTTACATTTTGATAAAAAGCCTACATCCAACAGTGGACTAATAACAGGATTGAAATTATCAACCAACCTTTTCAACATATTGCATAGGAGAAACATGAAAGCCTTCGGTTATAGGTTATAAATCAGGCTGTGTCATGCAAGGCTGGCGTTGCCGCCTAGCATTGAATTTGAATACGCATACACACGTATCATTTATCGGCATTTTCATAATTCCCAAAAACGAATCCCAATCGACTGATAACAGTAAACAATATGCCCCTTAACACTCCCACAGCGGTCCGCAATCGCCGGGCGCGCACACTCTCGCGCGCCGACCCAATGCCCGCAACACCGATAACCGCGCAACTCGAGATCTGCCGTAGTTAAGGGTATTAGACTAAATGAACGCTATTATCCACTGTGATTTATAGTTTTCCAGCTGCACTCCGTGTCTGTACACCGTGTCGGAACGCTATCCGTTTGCTAGCGGGACACATCGTGCGTCCTGGCCGTTGGGGCGGGCAGGCCGACGTGACTCGAGAGTGGCCAGCTGTGACGAAATCACAGAACAGTTTTCTACCGGAATAGCTAGGAAGAACCTAGAGCTATATTTTATTAGAAGCCTGGACTGCTTAATTTTTTTTTAATTATTAAAATATTTGTTCATGTCGCGTTCAAATGGTACTTACGCAAACGGCAAGGATATATTTCAATGTGTACGTGATCAAATGGGTATATATGCTTATGATCGAACTTTTAATATGTATTCATATGAATGACGACAAGAAGTGTGATAACTTCTCTACAGTTATGTTATATGCCCATGTATGTAACAGGAGGCGAGCCTATGGCCATAAGCCGGATAAAAAACCTAGACTCAAAGCCACTTGGAATTTCAGCCACTGCGAATTTCAAATTAGAAAACCTAATAAGACTTCTTGTTTAGCCAAAAAATATAGACATCCTATCATATCAAAATCAAATACCGAATACTAATGAAATAGGCTTGTGGTATAATTTTTTATGGTTGATTTTTTTTATAATAAGGATGTATAGGACGGACATGCGGTCAACCTGATCGTAAGTGGCTACCGCCGCCCATGGACATCGGTGATCAACCCCAGATAAGTCGACCACAGATGCGTCTCCACTCC
>DWEI01003733.1:0-12478 GCA_018245875.1 Mysoria ambigua | reverse complement strand
AGTCACACTATGGAATAGGTGCTGAACCTATTGGCATGCATCAGGTACATATCCAGACTCCGAACCACTACCGGAAAATCTAAATTAGAAAATATTTCTAGTCTTCGACCCGAGAATCCAAATCCAGGACCTCCCGATCG
Organism: Mysoria ambigua; assembly: GCA_018245875.1. Lineage (NCBI taxonomy): Eukaryota > Metazoa > Arthropoda > Insecta > Lepidoptera > Hesperiidae > Mysoria > Mysoria ambigua. The sequence goes on along the minus strand of DWEI01003733.1, from coordinate 12,338 downwards.
GCAGTCAAACTAGCCACCAACACGACCAACGAGACAGTCAAGTTACATTCAATATTAAGTTACGTTTAATATGAAATCAGAACTAATTTTCGCATAGTTACATAAGTTTAACTTGTGCGTGTATACTTCGCGTGGGCCGTGAACTCTTCAGTTCTCCTCAGTAGATCGGTGACCTTCAAAATTAACTAAACTTACACAGATCACCCGAAGCATAGAGGCGCGCTCGATTATTCATAGCAATGTTAGAACCTCGCGACAAACTTGCTGAACTCGAGCGGCTTATGAAAGATCCCGTACAAAATACTGACCAAGTGTGAGTATCCTGTAACTCCGGTAGTATTATTCAACATAATAGATTTCCTTGAAGCATTTGTGGAACGCGTTTTAGAAAGAGTATCATATAAAAATATATCACGCAAATTGCCATGCTACTGGATTCTTCTTTTGAATGAGGAATAAAATATGTTCTTTCATTCCTCATTCAAAAAATTCATTTCATTTCAGCTTTAGACCTAACATGACATCTCCATAAATGTGCAGTTTATTGACCGGGGAGATATTAAAAACCTTGTAATTTGATGTAATCAGAAAAATTGCCTGCCTCGTTGCTTGTTCATCGCTTGACTGCCGATCGAGAGGTCCTGCGTTCAAATCCCAGGTCCAATCAAGTCGAGTCCCGGGTTGAAAACTAACAGTGTCTGAGTATTAAACCTAAATTATGTTTTCAAGCAGTGGCTCGAAGTCTAGAATGTGTTCGGCGTATGGCAGGAGACTCCCTGCCTATTCCATAGTGAGACGTAAACGTAACTGGTGAAACGCGAGGGTGCAATACACTCTTCTGCTTACCTTTTCCGGGTTTACAGGCGAGATTGCCGGGTTAGGTTTGTAGACCGCTGCGTCTAATGAATAACCAAACTTCACTCCTTTTTACGTTTAAATGAGGAAATCACCAAAAAATACTCGATATCCTGGGACAGATACGAGGTTATGTCGGACCTTTATCGCACTAAAACCCCTTCGATGGCCTTTGTCGACACTAGTAGGAGCATCAGGAAACGCCAAGCGGAACGCACCAGTGTCCTCCTAGTGCAGCGCCCTTGCTGGGATTTACTATCGGGAGAGCCGAAATTCCTGATCCCTCTTCGATTTTTTCGTGTATGCGGCCAGAGTACCGTCGTTTTTCCCGGGATCCTTGACTGAGAAAATTTCCCACTCTAATCGCTCTCAACTGCAGAAGCCTCCTTTTACTCGCCTCTTTAAACAGGCAGAAGGTAGCGTAGCTCGTATTCTGGTGTTGAGTTACAGGGAGAATCCTATGCTTAACCCTATGGAATGATGAAAGTAACAAATTGCTAGAACACACTCAAATGAAAGACATTTTTCACTACTGAGCCTAATAAGAGACGTCGCTGTTGAAAAACTTTGCGCGAAGTAGTAACTTTTATTGAGATTTTTATATTCATACAATGTTTAGTAACGTTGTAGCATAAAACCACAGAGTAAAATATAAAAGAGACATCAATAAAGCACTACAGTTTGAAAATTAATTATGTTAGATCAGTATATAACGTTCTAAATTCAAAAAACATGACTGAAACACTGTTCCGGTGCACATTGTTTAATGTACATTGACTGGTCATAACAAAAAATAATAATTAAACAAACAGTGCAACAGACATAGAAATGATTTAATATTCAGTTATGGGGCATTCCATTCTCGTCTTAAAGACCTTTTATGTATTAAAATTAGACATTTCTTTAGACTAAGTCATTAAGTCGCCGTAAAAATGTTTCATTCATTAATAAGTGACACTGATAATTAGGATTGTCATACAATGTATTTTGTCCTTAGAACGGGTTTGGTCTTTGCACAGAAATATCAACCATTCTCTCCTTTGTAGCCGTTACGTAAACGCAGCTCGACAATTTGCCTCTGTGGAATATTAACTACGGGACATGTCTTTCATAAAATATTTGAGGGTCCTCACACAATCTGTGAGCTATCCCTGTGACCTCTTCACGGAATAATAAAAAGCTGAGACAGATGCCTCAAATTTCTTTCTTTTCTGTACGCACCTAGTCGGCCCGGTCTCGTTGCAGTGTTATGTTTGATAAATGGAAATGATACTTGTCAGTTTATACATGTATAATAATCGCCTGTTGTAAGTTAAGCGACATCCATTTTATAACTCAATTGCTATGTGTTGTATTTCATTTGTGCAACGGATTGCTGACTATATTGCTGACTACATTGCTGACTATGTTGTTGACTATATGTCCGATTATATTATATGTTACTGACAAAACAGTTGACAATATTGGTGACTATATTTTTACGTACCTTAATTTATATTTATATATTGCGTTGCATTAATATATGAATAGAAATCTTTGTGCTCTTTTTTAATAATGTACGCAGTAAATTCGCAGTACATTTCAAATTTAAAAAATCCTACATTAACGCTTGCAATCGCACGAAACTTAATGCCTGTAATGCGACGAAGAGTTAGGCAGATCAGTGTACTACAAGTTTCACCAGTTACGATTACATCTCACTATGGAATAAGTGGTGAGCCTATTGCCATAAACAAAAACGTAACTTCACGCCAGTAAGCAACGAAGAGGTAAGCAGAAGAATGCAGAATTATAATATATTACGAAATCTAACTAAAATCCAATAGTGCCTGACCCAGAATTTGAATCCAGGACCTCCAAATAAGATCCATCAACGCGAACAACGGGGCTGTCAACAATTGATACATCAATTTCTGCAGTTATGCTTAATGCATACCATTAAGAATCGAAGGTTCTGGTATGTAATCGCTACATTACAGGTGACACTACTAAACCCAATACTCATTCCCTAAAACTTTTGCGGCTGACCTCCAATAGGTTTTCACTCTAATTTGAAATTGGAACCCGAAGTCTATAAGCAGTAATGGGTACGATAGAATTGGATTCACATAGGCTTACCATTTCCGAACACGATTGGTAAATACAATAAGTAGCTCAATCACGACGTGTACCTGAAGATCATTGTATAATTCGAAATCACGCGCATATTTATTCGAATGGGAAGTCAAAGAAGTGTAATACTCGCGGTTTTCATCCGTTGTTTTACATTTACGACTTTACAAATATAGATTTCATAATAATCATACACAACACCATTCGTGTTTTAAACGAAGTGACCGAAATATTGATGTTATAAAAATCTACAACAATATCAACATATGCCTACTATTCATTCTCGACTTCCCAAATCTCGTAAGGTTTGTTATGCCAGCCAATTAGCTTAACGCAACCGCGACACGACACGACAATTTTATTTCAATTCACAAAGAAGACTTATTAAATCTTTTACGAAAAACCTTAAAGCAAGACATCTCGAATATCAACCTTATATTCATAAGCATAGAGCCGTTGCGATGTACGTCGCGATTATACGCTGAATATATAGTAATGAGGGAAATTTTGTACACAATATCCGAACACAATATACATTTCTGTTTAACGATGTGCTTTCGTAATACGAGTTTCGTTTTCCTGTTCTTTCTTTATCATTAACGATACCTATCGCCGAACAGCTCGTGGACTCGCCGTGTGACGTCATTGTTGCAAGCGGATCATCTACTACGCACGCGTTGGCGCGCGCTAGGTTTTTCGCGACGTGAGATATGTTAATTAGTATCTAGATTGTGATAAGCGGGCTTTGCAATCCTATTAGAACGGTTTAATTAGATAACACGTAAGGTAACCAGATTAGTAAGGTGGTAGAGCGATCTATAACGGATTTGTGTACTTTATAATAATATTGCATAGTTTTATATTATTATCATTTAAACATATCTTCCACCATAATTACTACATGTAGAGGTCGGCAGCTCTCGCCAGCATTGAAAGCATGTTTTGCAAAGTTTCGCCTCGACATCATATACTATTTAATGTTTAAAACGCACATTTAGAGAAAGTGATGCGCGTCGAGATTTGAACCTATGACCACACCTACCCATGACCTACTTTAAAGTAGGTACGCGTTGGGTATCGCAGAGCATACCTTCTCGCATCATTTAGCTGCTGTCCGTTAGTGGCGAGTTCATTTAACTGTGCCTAGACGGACCGCACCATACCGCGATGTGAAAACGCCGTATTTAAACGACTCTCACAACACCCTGTATCTCAATACGAGGTAGGGAAATGTATTCTTACTCCGCCCCCACACGGATTATTTCTTCTTTATACCTCACACTTATTTATACCCCAACTATATATGCAAAGTATACCATATATGAACTCAAGTAATATACATTTTACATGGATCGACTTTTCTCGTTGCCATTGGGTGGTTCAAGTTTAAGACTACCTTAGATTATAAAATATTTTTAATCATAATTTGAAGCCAAATTGACTTCGAGTACGAATTCTCTGTAATTTTTGATAGAACAGTTATCGAAATCAGAACTGATTAACAATTTCCATCAGACATAACTTGGACAACGAACGGCAAAAAAAAATTCAATTGCCTACCTCCTTCATTGTGAGATATTGTGAAAATCGAACGTCTTTAATGGAACTTCTTCATTTGAGATTAAAATCAATGGCTCGGAACAGATTGAAAAGTTGTCTACAGAAAAAAAAATTTTTTCAAATTACGACCATCGTCAAGACGATGAAACTTATGGTTGATATCAACCAGCGATAAGCGGCAGACAATGGTTAATATTATTAATTTCACTTGTTTAACCAAAGTAAACTCATCGCTAATCTGCTCTAAGAACGTCCTCATTTCAGTTTCAGAATATGCCTTAGAATGACGATTTAATAACTCAACGGCGCAAGATGACTGGGCGCAAACAAGTGCCCCGGGCCTATAACGCGATAAACTGGATTCCGCGTTCAGTCGCGACTATTGATGAATGTCACATTTTCTGATGTATTCACAAAACAATCAAATATTCTGACAATATGAATCATCATATTTTGAGTGCCTTTGCAAAGTTATATTAAATGTCCATTTCTCGAAAAGGAAATCTTGATGTGTACAATTCCACACCAGTTATATAGATTGATCACAATCTTAACAGCATGATCGCACCGGACAGCAGAACAGCAGAACCTGACACATGAACATCTCGCAGCTTCGATATATATTTAAATTATATAATTAGAATTATATAAATATATACGAGTACATAATTATATCTGTAAACTTTTTGATTAACATAATACGGTATCTAAGTAATTAATGACTAGATTTGTCTTACTATTATTATAATTAGTGTGTTCATACGCCGATATGATTATAATTTTGAAATTAAAAGAAAAACTGTTAGTACTACGCCTTATAGAAATAGACCTAGCCATTAGCATGAAACAAAAAAAAATTTTTTTTCATTAGTTACAATTTCAGATATGTAAGGTAACAAGGTAACCATGTTTTGATTTCTTTATGTTGTGATGAAGTGTACGAAATTGTTATAGTGAAACTTAACAATTTCTGGTAATACTTTAACCTAGAATAACTTATAAACATCATCTCAGCAAAAATGTCTTTCAGACTTTTTTCGTAGATCATGAAATTTCTATTTCATTAAAAATCAAACAAAAAAATTAGAGTTCAAGTACATTAATTATTTATTTTTACCGTAACGTCATGCCTCTAATCCCCAAAGAGGTACGCAGAGGAGTGTAGAACGTTCATGTCTCACCACGGAATAGGTGGCGATGAGGCTATCGTCATACACTGGACACACATCTAGGCTCCAACCCACTACTAGACAAACTAAATTAGAAAAAAATATCAGTGCCCAACCCGGGAATTGATATCTCGATCAACAGTCGCATTTGTAATCAACACGATTAACAAGGCCGTCACTTTATTTATTAAACGACTTAATTATGACTCATCGGAGCTTGCATCGTAATTCTTTAAAAACACAACACCGAACACAAAAGCTAGTTCTAGATTCACCTACGTGGTTATCCGTTGAAAACTACAACGCAATAAAGTTGATCAATGTACGGCATCGATCATCGATGGAAATCGTACGCCAGTATCTTCCGACGTTTCAATTCCTACCAATTTCGCCCGGACTCCGTATTTTTCACAGTGCTACCAATATATTCGTATGAGGTTGCAAATAAATTGTCAGCGGGGAGAAGCGAGGATTTTAGCTTCACATCGATGGAAGTAGAGAGTTTCCGTCGTAGCGGAGTGCAATATAATCAGGTTTGTATTTTTGGGTGATGTTGTTTCCATGCATGAATAAATTTAAAAGAAGCGTGGCAGGTCTGTAGGGATGAGATATTTGACACTCGATTTTCTCTGCCTACCTCGTAAGGAACCGTAAAGACCTTTGCAAATTTACCTAAGTACATATACTTCCGTATGTATCTATTCATATATCTATTTATAATAAACGACATCATTGAATGAACTTCGCTGAGGCCGGAGGACTTCATAAAGATGCACCTTAGATATGTCCGTACCTAGTTCCGCCATCTCATAAAAACATATCAGTTAAACTGGTACACAATGACAGCCATGTTAACACCACACCTCTCAATTATAATTTTCAAACATCGTTTTTGGGAATGTAACAACACGCCTGCAACCCTTGAAAACATAGGCTCACATTACCGTGGTTCGCGGTGCCCTTACATCCCTATCCATGGAACAGGTGGTCAGACCATTGTCAGTCACCGGGTACATGAGCAGACTCCGCGCGACTATTAAACATGTTAACGTGAAATTTATAATAAAAAAAAACCTAATAATACCCGAGCCGGGACTTGAATCCGTGTCCACTCGATCAGCAGTGGCGCTCGTACCAACTCTAGCAACGGGGCACATTGCAAACGATATCTAAAGAGGAAAACGGAACTATTGACTTCTGAAGCGTAGCGGCTAGTGGCAAATTTCCATATGCGCAATAAACCAGCGGAGCGTTCCGCCTGACGTTGCGCTGCGACTAGAAAGATCTTTACACAGTAATGGAATGTAAAAAGTTTCCCGCCGAAAAAATTATAAATGTACCAACAAAGACTATACCTTTATCAAATATCAATTTCTTAAACCTAAATCAAGTAGGTATTAAAATTATTATAGTATTCAACATGTTAAGCCATCGATATTAGACATGATTTTATAATATTTTCCAGGTCACGCGGAACAATTATGTAAAGAAGCGAAATTCGCACAGTCACAGGATCAAATTAAATTTTCGCCCGACTACCACTTTGCATGACTCGGTATAAAAATGGTCAAGTCAAGTTATGAGACCCCAATCCTGATATAACTGACTTTCTGATATTACTTTGCCTGGTATCTTACATACGACATTTACTCGTACATGGCGCACGGATAGAATCATTTTATAAAACCGACTAAAAAAATTGTTTTGCTACGGAACAATTGATTTTAAGGAACCTTATAATTATAGTATCTCTCTTTAAAAATAAGATTCAACCAACCAAGTAACTCAACTCAATTCAACTAATTGAAAAAAGTCCAGAATTCAACCAACCCATAATAAAAAAAGACATTAATTAAGTCTATAATCCTCGACGAAGTAAATAGAAAAGTGTAGTAAATTCCTACGTTTTACGAATTGCTTGTACTTTTACTTATCACTATGGAATAGAGGGTGAAGCTATTGCGATGCACGGATAACAAACATAGACTGCAAGCCACTATTAAAAAATTCTAATATAAAATTAAGAACTTCAATATTGGAAATTTCAATTCAGGACGTCTCGATCGGCCATAATTTGACCGAGTTGACAAACCCATGTTCAACTTACACCAAACACTACGTACGATCTCTATTAAACGTCTCACCGATTGACACCCGGTAATTGTGTCTTTGGTATTCCACGGATCACAATTTAGGAGCTTCGACACCGTAACCAAAACGAGAGAGGCGTTAGCGCGATCAATAACCAATTATAAGTTTCACCTGTGTCAGACGACTTTACTTAAAAGGCAAGAACCGGGTTCTTCGCGTCGTGCCGCAATAGATCCCGGTGTAACCACATTTGTAAAGCGGACACGTTTTAATGAAACAGCAATTTCGTCGTACTCATTGATGCTGAAAAAATTTATATGACGTAACAAAGAATCTATAATGCCACATACAAAATGCTAATTTCTGACAGGATGCTAACACATTAGACTGTGACTATGTCTGATAGCTTGTTGACTTCTATTACTGAAATTATTAATATTTGTCCGACAAAATGGTTAACATGCAGGGCATTCAAAATATTTTCATTTCTTCCAAAAATGCCATTGCAATTATATTTGTTAATTAGTAATAGGATTGTGTTGGTATGCTCACCTGATGAAAAGCGAGATGTAGAAAGTGCCTATTCACTCCTGTCTTTAATAATTCAAGATTACGCGAATCGGAAAACATCGGCGTCAACAAGAAGTTCCACTCTTACGCAGTCTATATTAGACACGATTTTACAAAATATTTCGTCCTGCTCAGAGGAGTGTCTAAAGATGCAGATGATGCCCTGCCGTTTGTCTACCCATCCAAAGGTAGAACCAACGCAGGTGGAACTAAATTATGGAGCTATTATGCGCACTCACCAAAATGTATCCGATATACAACTGCAAGACCCGCAACTTTGCGTCGATGTTCAAGGTGCATTTTACACTCTAGAGGGTATCACGTTTTCTTTATAAACCACACTGCTAGAAAAGCCAACTCTTACATTTAACTCGTCAATTATGTAAATTATGATCAGTTTTTTATTAATATTTCACGTCTGTTCACTATTTCGCTTGTCATCCGAAACCAATTACATCGTTTGCTTTGTAGTTGAAAACATTATTACATAATACACAACAATGCACAACAACGCAAACAATATACAACAACGCTAATAAGCCTGTCAGTTTTATTTGAGTAATTAATTATTCATTTATTCCATAAATTCCCTCAAGAATACCCAAATTCTTTGTACGGAATAAAAAAAACGAAATTGTATCTTTTTAAAATTAAATAGGTTTAGCACGTTGAAGTGGCAATGGGCTGGTACGTCTGCCGACGAACGGACGATCGGTGGAGTAGGCGAGTTCTGGAGTGGAGACCGCGGCTCGGCAAACGTGGTGTAGGACGCCCTCCGGCCAGGTGGGATGATGATCTGCGAAAGGCTGCAGGCAGGAGCTGTATGCGGCAAGCCGAGGACAGGGCGCAATGGCGCTCTTTGGGGGAGGCCTGTGTCCAGCAGTGGACTCAGATAGGCTGACGATAATAATGATGATAAAAGTTAAATATTGAATTACACGTCCAGCGTAAATATCATAATGTGTATTTCAATTAAAATTTACGGAATAAACGTCTGCAGCAGGTCAACCACGGACGGATTAATACACTTAAAAAACTGACTTCAAGAGTCTTACCGCTTAACCCTTCAAACTGGCACACAATATTGCAAGGATTAGAGGTATGAACTATACAGCAACTTTGATAATGAATATGTAGTTTTGTGTAACTTTAATTATAATATTTAACAATATCTTTTACAACGCCACATGTTGCTCAAACGTCATCAAAAAAATTGTTTCAATAGTGTCACTTACATCCAATTCATGCCACAAAAAAATAACAATTGTTTTCATTTCGTACAAAACATTAAAAATTGAAGGCATTTTGCGTAACAAACCGTTTTGGGATAAATCAAAATATTAAATTTTGAGTCAAAAATGAAACCGAACTATAGCATTTCGCAAAATAAATACAAAATCGTCGTATTTTGCATATGTAAAAACATATTCCATTCAATCTTTTTTGAATAATTTTACACTTTTGCGAGAATTCCGTGTTGAAGGAAAATATTTAAATTTACGCTTTTTATTCTTCACAACATACCTATTGAATGTTACGAATATTTGCAGAAATATTCAAATGAAAGACCAACGAAAGCTGTATAATAAATTTATACTCTTTCATATCAATATGTAAAATATATTCATTGCATTTTAAAATGCGTTATTGAAAAATGCAATTTAAAATGAATTAATATACTGTCTCAACACGACTAGCTTTTAAAAACAGATAAAAATCCAATAAAGTATCGTTTTCAATAAATACTTCAATTAATTTTAAAATTTTATTAATGTTTTCATTGGTCAAAATGTAACTCAAATTTATGGACTTCGTTGTTATATTTTTGGTATATTCGGTTTTAAAAACTCGACCTGGGAAAATTTTAATGAAAATAACTCTCGTATGTTTTTTCGGGATGGCCCAACTAATTTAGGACCTGAACGAGGTCCTTCCTCCCGCAGTCGGCGGAGCTCATTAGGAAGGACCCCGTTTAGATCCGAGACTAGTAGGGCCATCAAGAAAAAACATACGTGAATCTAGCCGGGTTAATATTTAATTATGTGTAACACTCACAAAACATTCACATAATAAAAAAAATCGTTTAGCTCCATTGTTATAACGTAGTCTACGCTACAGAATACAAAAGAAAGTAACTATTAGAATAATCACATTAATGTACGTTTGTGGTAAATACATAGTGTAAACTTATTTAGAATTTACTTAACCTTAAAACCTGCTTCAGCATAATCACTAATTACAAGCCAGTCTCAATTCGCTGTTGGACATGGATATCCCCTGAAAGGTTGAAAAACCGCGGCCGGCATTAATGACGTATTGAAGTAACAAATTATAAGGAAGAAATTACACTGTTATGTAACAATATGTAAAGAACAACAAACGGTGAAACAAAACGCTTAAAAGCGCCTAAACATACGAGGTGAAAATTGCTCTCAGTACGTTTGATCGAGCGAGAGGTATATGGAGGGAAATGAGTTGCGCCGCGCCAACAATTATCAATGCTGCCATACTCGTAAACGGAGTGAAAATTGTTTAGCGTTCTCTTTCGGTGCCTCCTGTAGACGAAGCTTTAATAATTGTAAGGGCTGACAAACTCTTAATTATTTTGTGACTGAGAAGTTGACATATTTTCAGAACATTTTAGTGTCGTGAAGCAATTTCTATTGCAATATAACAGAAAAGGAAATAAAAGGAAAGTTAAAGAGGATCGTTGGATCCGTAGCGACGAAGTACATGACAATTGTGGCTCTCTGCCTCCCCATTATGGGACCTCGCTTGATTGTATAATAATGACAACATTGATATATCAAAAGAACAGATCGGTAAAGAAGATAAAATCTGTAAGATAAGAAGTACAACATTATAATATTACCAAAAATACTTGAATAAAAAATAGTTACGATATAATACGACATATTTAATACAATTCGTAAAAAAAAAAACAAAACTAATTAATAAAATTAAAAGACATTTAAAATTTTAATGAAGCAACTTTAAAAACAACAGCCATTGAATAATGAAGGACTAAGCAAAGCGCTTAAGCATACCTAAGACACGAAGTCAAAATTACTCTCGGGAAGTTTGTTTGCGCGAGACTTGTATGGATGGAAATGAGTTGCGCCGCGCCAACAATTATCAGCGCTGACATGAGAACCGTGCAAATTGTTTACCGTTCTCCTTGCACGCCTTCACGAGAACGGAGCATAATACGGTCACGTGCTGATGAACTCTCGACTCTTGAAATAAACCACGATACTTTTTAAATTTCTATTTAAGAATATACGACTGCGTACGACCTTATGCAATATTCTTAATTTTATTGTTACACCGCTCAAACAGACATAGAATACACTAACGAACATTTGTGATACAATTATAATGAAGTTTGAAACAAGCTTACAAATTACTGTAGCAAAGTTGGTTGGTACATAGTAAACACTACAATAAGACACGATTTACAGACAATTATCAGTGCCGACTCCGTTGTGAGAAACCGGTAAATTACCGTTACCGGTAATACCTTTCTTTTTATAAACTGGATATTATACAATGTGTCTTTTCCGCAAAATATTATTTTGAATAATTTCGTCTTTATTAATGGTATGTGCCTATTAACTGTCGAACATTATTTGACATGTGTTTTGAAAAGTTAATTTCAAAGCCCATTTATATTACAGTTACTTCAGTAAATACATGGAACTCAAGAAAACTGAGTTAGTATTTGATTGTGTAAATTTGAAAAGAAGTCAATATTTCAAAAAGGGTTAAAGCTCTAGCGCGCACGTCTGACTTAGCAAATTTATATGGGATTCTAAGAATAAATATCACTTGCTGAATGAAATCTACACACCTTACATCTTCATACGGCGTTAACCCTTCTCATTCGGAGAGGAGACCCATGTCCAACAGTAGCACGATAAGAAGGTTTTAAAAAAGTTCTATTTTCGATGGGATCATGTAACTCCAGCTCCTCAATAAATT
>DWEI01003732.1:0-12479 GCA_018245875.1 Mysoria ambigua | reverse complement strand
CCTAAATGCCGGCTTCATAAGACTAGCCATTCCTTTATTGGAATGTCGGTCAACATATATAATAAAATTCCGGCTAACATTCAATCCCTGCCATTTTAGAGATTTAAAAAAATTGTGAAGAAAGTCCTCTGTATGAAAGCATATTATGAAACCAAGGACTATTTAAATGATAAAAAGGCATGGGACTGAATAAAACATTTCACCAGGCTGTCTCTAAACTCACTGTGTTATGGTTATAGAACTAAGTTGTAAGCAGATGACAGTAGGCTGATATTAACCCACGTGTTGGCTGTCATGTGTGCTTATTATCGGACTGTAGCCATACTGCAACATGGCTAGCTTTAATTAATTTTGTGATTTAAAAGAGTGCTGGGAGTTTTTTTCTCTGGCTTTTTTCTCCCAGTCTACTATAGGCTGAGAGTCTACAAAGCTGAAGTACAATGACTAAAACATGACCTTCATTGAGAGTATGTACGTACGTTATAATGAATAAAATAATTTGAATTTGAATTTGACTGATCCTGACATCATAGACAGTGAAGATTAATTTTAAAACTGTTTTAGTATACTACTTATTTATACTTATTTATACTTTTTTTTTTAAATTATTGTTAGTATTTTTAACAAAAGTTACAATTTTTGGATGTTCTCTTCAACATAAGTCACTCAAATCATCTTTTCTTTAATACACTTATACACGACTGCCTCGTTGGTCGCGTTGATTGCAGATGTGACTGCTGATCGGGAGGTCCCGGGTTTGATTCCTGAGTCGAACACTACAAAATTTTCTAATTTAGATTTTCTAGTAGTGGTTCGGAGTCTGGATATGTGCCCGATGCATGGCAATAGGCTCACCACCGTAACGTAAACGTAACGGGTGAATCATGGGAATGTTCTGCATTCCTCTGCCTACCCCTTCGGGGATTACAGGCGTGAAGTTACGTTTACACTTATACAAGATATACTTTTATGTTACCATTTCATTAACATCATTTTGATTCATAAATAAAAATAAATAAATTAAAGGTAGTTTTTATTGTGAAGTTTTTATTGTTTCCTGAAAAGTTTGGATTTTTGACTTAAGTGCTTTAGTCTGCCAGCCCTAGATTGATATAAATATATTATAGTATGGGGAAATCAGACAGTTTGGAAAGGCTGGTGCTCACCGACAAGATCGATGGTAAGCGACCAAGAGAGCGCTATTCGGATCGCTGGTCAGATAAAATAGTTAAAAACTTTATTATCCTGGCATGGCACTGTACCTGGCTGAGAATCGCCTCTTAAAAATGAGGGACCAAGTTAAGAGAGAGAGAGAAATGCATTGAAAAGAAAAAATATTCTTCATACTTACCAAGAAAAAGTCCCAGTAAAAAATTACTCCAGGAAAAAATCATTTTCACATTAACCTGTTACAAAATTTGTTTAGTATATCAATAAAGAACTATTCAATTTATCTTAATACACAATAATTGAACTTAATTTAATTAAAATCGAGTTGGAGGCCTATATTATTGATAGGTAGTGTAGTCCACTGCTCTTTCATGAGGTGACGTACAGCTATAGAACACACATATTATATGGGCGTAATAATTGTTTAGGAAACATTACAGAATCCATATCATTAATATACATATAGATTCCTAGCTTGTTTATACGTAATGATAATTTTGAAATGGAACTCTAAAATCCGATCAATATAATGAACAGAGTACCTACTATCGATATACTACATTATGACATGACAATTCATATTTCGTACAAATTGCAAAATAGTCAAAATACACGCACAGAAATACAGATAAAAAATATATTGCTTGCTACTGCAACTAGCTATCACACGATATATTTTGTATTTTTAAACGCTCTCTACTAATTATCTATTCTAATTAATTACATTTATTGATGTATATAAAAGAATATACGAGATTCTATAAAGTATAGTTTCATCTATATTTATGACATTGGCTGCGTAACGGTTTAAACCTTGCTCAATTTTGTTAATTTGGTCAGATTTCAAATTACGAACTCTCGTAACATTAGCAAGCAAAAATAATTAATAATATGTTATGCATAAGACTGTGTTTATATACATTACAATTAGCCTGAGTAAGGTAACCATTACTGACGAAACATACAAAAACTGCTATTTTTATATTTTTGCAACCGACTTCTTGGTTTCGATTGTAGCGCAAATACAATATTATATGGTGAATTGGCGAAATTTAATGAACAGTAGTTAATTAGACCAAGTGGATATCATTATCATCAGTAGATCTCACAACCGAAAGATTGATAACAAATAGTTAATAAATTAGTAATTAAGGGAAGTTTATTAATTCACGAAATTTTAATTCCAGAGTTATTATTATATCAAAAGATACATAAGCACACCTAAGTTTCTTTCACCGCTTCTTCTCCATAGTTAGGCATTTTCCAAAGCAGTGGTAGTTTCATTTTGACGTCCAAAAAGTTTTTTTAGGAACCAATTTTGAATAAATACTACTGAATTTGAATTTCACGTATATAACATCTAGTATATAGATATCAACATTTTACCTGGACATGCTTATTAAGGACAAATATAGCACTTACTAATTATTATTACAGAAAGCGAATTATTTCATTATTTCAGAACTCTATATAATATTATAAAGAATTGTATAATACATATAGATATATAATACTACATGTGCTCACAGCTACGCCCGCGTTGAAATCAGTGTGTCACATTTTTCCCGCGTAAATACCGACCTCGTGCGAATTCCACAATGAAAAGTAGCTTGTATGTTGCTCCACAGAGAAAAGAAAAAATCAAATACTCAGAGAGTCGAGAGGCGCAACGCGAACGTCAACTCGAAGTAGGCTGTGCCTTCTTACTTGTACTTGATATTTTGGACAATTCACAGAATCGTATTAATATTATAAACGCGAAAGTTTGTAAGTAAGGATGTATGTTTCTCTTTCACGTAAAAAAATTCTGAATGGATTTATAGAAACTTTACAACAATTTAGCTTATACCTCAGAATATCTTATACATCAGAAAAACAAAATATCTTTCACTTGCTCTGTTGTATCATCGAACGTCTAAAAGTACGGCAGTTTTTTTTTCGTGTCCAGACAAATGGAAAAAGGGCGACCCTCCGTGCGGGAGGGGGGTGGTGAATGCTCAAAGCATTTCACTGCGGACGGCCGCAGTGGGTATGTGGGACTCACAGAAAAAGAAAGGGACCTACGTGCCTACCCACTATACACCACCATGAGGTTGGCTTTGACCTTAATGGTCCCGAAGCCTTTATCGGATGCGACCCCCTCTTGGGTGACCAAGGGGGCGCTAGTATGTACGGCAGAGTACTATCCACACCTTATATACACACCTCTGAACATGAAAAAACGGTTCGCTAAATCGTTTCTGTTATAGATAGCGACAGAGTGAAATTCACTGCATCTATTTTTCCCGATTTGTAAAACCTGGGATTATTCAATATATGAGTGAATATGCACTTTTTAGGCAAGCAAGCTACACCCATGACTGCATTTCACTTTTCATTGCTACATAAATAGAAAATGCAAATTAAAATCCACTTTATTTATATTTGGTATTTACGATATAAAGAATAATCATGTATACTTTTCCACTGATATATTATCCTCCTAACGACAGTATAATGTATCTATGTATTTTGAAATAGATTTACTTAATATATCATTTTTATTGTTCTTACTATCAATTAAAACTTTACTTTTTTATTTTTATTAATCTTACTATCTTTTCAATTAAAAAGTAATAAATATGCTCCTTTCTTAGCTATTCGTGTGAATGAATTCATTTAAAATCCTAAAGAACATTTATTGAAATAATCAAATGTATTTCCGTATACTTCTGAAGGCTGGCTGTAGCGTTAGTTAGGCCGATGTGTTCGGTTCATTAGATAAACATTACTATTACCACTGTTTTATAAATTGAATATAAAATATTACATCATAAAAGGTTATAAAACACGAGTTTAATTCACAATATTTAGATTACAGTATTAGGTTCTTAGAAAAGCGACAGTAAATTATTTTAGTATTACCGTGACTTGACTGTCAAAATAATTAATATAACCAAAAGAACCGTTATTGGCGAATTTTAATTACGATGAATAAAATTGTATGATATGATATGATACAATTGGCAGAGTGAACGTCAATCAATCCTTTTTTTTTCTAATCTTTTACCATGTACGTTAATTGACAAAATTTACTCGATACTCAAATTTATCATCTTAGACACATTTTGGACTTTATGTTTACGAACATAAAATTAAAAACATGAATAGACACCAATATTGCGTCAAAATAAAATTGACATACGTTTCAAAATTACTTACTGGCCCTTAAATTTATTTAAATTAAATTACATTCCATGACGCTACAACTTCTTAGTTGTGTACGTTACTCGATTTCATTTCGTTTTCAAAATTGCTGTCGTAATAGTTTTAGTCGCCATTACAAGTTGTTACGTAGCAAATACCGTTATACGGAGTGGGGGCCACTGCGACGCACGAGGGGGGCTCCTATCAGCGGTGCGGGTGCGGTTGTTGCGCGAGTTCACTCTGTCACTCGGTCATTACGGTATTTCTCTGTTGTGCGTCCCACATTTACGATCTTGAAAGAAAAAGTGACAATGCCAGAAAACAAACAGTTTCAACGACTTCCTAAAAATGTTGTGCCCGAACATTACGAACTACAGTTGGTGCCTAATCTTGAAAAATTCACTTTTACTGGAAAAACAAGGGTGAAAGTATTGGTAAGAGGAGATTTCATCACCGTTATTGCAAATATCTTGTTTCCATGTGACGCTTCGACATCGCATTCACTTTCAGATTGCTAATTCTACCAAAGAGATAGTGCTGAACAGTTTAGATTTGGAATTGTCGAGTGTGAAACTCGAATACGAGGAGGATGGATGGACCGTCCGAAGCATTCTTCCGGAGGAGGTGAAACTGGTGGCTTGCGACGAGACTGCTGTCATCAGGTTCAACGAGCGACTGCCGGAAGGCTACGCCACGCTACACTGTGAGTTCACTGGAGAGATCAACGATAAGATGAAGGGATTGTACCGCAGCAAGTACCTGACGCCCGCTGGTGAGGAACGCTACGCTGCCGTCACCCAATTCGAGGCTACTGACGCACGCCGATGCTTTCCTTGCTGGGACGAACCTGCCATCAAAGCCACTTTCGACATAACCTTAGAGGTGCCCGCTGACAGAGTTGCACTGTCGAACATGCCGGTCAAAGAAGAGAAGATGAGCAATGATTTAAAAATCATTCAGTTTGACACAACCCCTATTATGTCCACTTACCTTGTAGCAGTAGTGGTGGGAGAATATGATTATGTGGAAAAGACATCTCGGGACGGTGTGCTAGTAAGAGTGTATACTCCAGTTGGAAAAAGTAAACAGGGCTTGTTTGCCCTAGAGGTAGCTGCTAAAGTCCTTCCTTATTACAAGGAATATTTTGATATTGCATATCCATTACCAAAAATAGATTTAATAGCCATAGCAGACTTCTCCGCTGGAGCCATGGAGAACTGGGGTCTTGTTACATATAGAGAGACATGTTTGCTGGTGGACGAGGAGCACACATCAGCAGTTAGAAGACAGTGGATAGCGCTAGTGGTGGGCCACGAGCTAGCTCATCAATGGTTCGGAAATCTTGTCACAATGGAGTGGTGGACGCACCTCTGGCTAAATGAAGGCTATGCTTCCTTTGTAGAGTTCCTGTGTGTGAATCACCTATTCCCTGAATATGATATATGGACCCAGTTCGTCACCGAAACCTATATTAGGTAAGTTTATGACAAAACATTTATTCCTTGAGTCATTACCTCGGACAATAGTTTCAATGTACCTTGTTGAGTTCTAGCTTCTTCATTACGAGTGTTACAACAGCTCATTGCATTATACATTATCATGTTCCATATAAGTTACCATTTGCAAATTGTTGGCATAAATTACATTGAACACTCGATATAAATGAGTTTTATCTCTATTTTTATCTATAGCTTGTCTAATTCAATAAATATTATAATTCATTTTTTATCAATACACAATAATGAATGTTTAGCATCCACAGTGGTTATTGAGAAAAAATATTCTCCCGAGAATACAGTTACAAAATTGGTTGTTGCAAAGTTGCAGCATCATTCTGTACATTAATTGGAGCATTGCCAGTTTGAATATGCTAATTTTGATGTCATTCACCTAATGAATAAAACAGCTCGGTTAGCTAATTATATTTTTGCTCAGAACTGTATATTTTTGCATTAAGTTTTGTAATGGCTATTACTCATAATTTTATATTTTGTCTATTGTACAACAAGTGATATTATGTAAGTGATGTACAAAGAATAAATGGATGGCCCCTGTGTATAAAAAATGCCATAAACCAATTTTTACAGAAGCACATAATTTATGTTCAGACCTTACTTATTCTCTTAAATGGTTTGTATATAAAGTGAAATATTTAAGTGAAATATTTAACAAAAAATACTAAGACGTAAATGCAATTTAAAAAAATGACACATTTTAGACATATCTTTATATATGTAGGGACTGTTGAAATTACAATTGATGTTCATGAATATGTTTTCAGGGCACTAGAATTAGACTGTTTGAAAAACTCACATCCCATAGAAGTACCTGTAGGTCATCCTTCAGAAATTGATGAAATATTTGATGATATTTCATATAACAAAGGAGCCTCAGTCATTCGTATGTTGCACAGATATATAGGGGATGATGATTTTCGCAAAGGCATGAACATATATCTAACAAGACATCAGGTAACATTATAATTTATCATTGTAATTATCATTATACATATTTTATTTTTTGAATCACTAGTTCTATATTTGTTACCCCTTAGTTTTAATATTAAGTCACACTGCGTACTAATATTTTGTGTGATAAATTCAGTATAAAAATACATTCACTGAAGACCTGTGGGCCGCCTTAGAAGAAGCCTCAAATAAGCCAGTGGGTGCTGTGATGTCCACATGGACGAAGCAAATGGGCTTTCCTATGGTTCAGGTGAGTAATCATTTCAATATATACCACCATACCGGTAATCCTTGAAGAGGAAGAAGTGTTGAACACTCCCAAGTTTCACCAGTTACAATAATGTCCCTCTATGGAATAGGTGGTTAGGTTATTGCCATACACCGGGTAAATTTTCAGACTCCATACCACAACTAGAAAATGTAAATTAGAGTAATCTAGTAATGCTTGACATAGGATTTGAACACACGACCTCCCAATCGGCTGTCACATTTGTAACCAACATGATCAAAGAGGTAATTGTTTCAATAGTTATGCATCAAGGTAATTGTAACAAATTGTATAACAGTTATTACAGCTTCTTCGATACACAGTATTACCCAAATATAAACTTTAGTTACTTATTGTATTTGTATTAAATATTAACTGAATATTATTATCAGTTAATATTTAAATACACATACAAATATACAATAATTTTATATAGACAAAGCTTAGACATTAGATTGCTTAGAATATAAACATTTGATGGTCGGTGCTTCCCGTCTTTGCTGTGAAAGATCTTGTGTGCCAATAATATGAATGTTTAAAACTAGTATTATAGTTTCAACTAAGATTGTATGTTTCATATATGTATGATTCTGTCAATAGAATAAGTGTGTTCAGTTCTTACACAAGAATGAAAACATTGTGTAATGTTTTCAATGTGAACAGATAACACCGGCCTGTTGAATGCTTATCGCTTATCGTATAAATGAAATGAATTACTAAGTCTTATCAGTGCTAACATGCTGACAATTGTTTGTTACAGTTATACAGTTTACAGTGCTCATCACAAAGTTGTAACTAATGTGATATGTTGAAACTATGTAATTATTTACATAAGTTTAATCTTTTTCGAAAGAACAACTGCTGACCAATATAGGTTTTCTAATAGGTGCTTGACTTGTTCTATATTTTTTCGACTAAGGAAAAATAATTCACCCGGTATAAAAATCAGTCATGAAGGGCGAATTCACCACATGAACCCCAGTAATATGTAAATCTCTATTCAGGTGACATCTGAAGTAAGAGGCACAGACAGAGTACTGACATTGACACAGCAAAAGTTCTGTGCCGACGGCAGCCAGGGCGATGATACGCTGTGGATGGTGCCCATCACCATCTCTACTCAGGAAAGTCCTTCCAAGGTGTGCTCTTGATCATTTTTATTCATTGTTCACCTTATCGTAAAATCTTTCTTATGCAGTCTTAATGCTATCTCAAGAGAAATGTAGATGATAATAGTGTTGATTTTGACCTAGTTTTTATTACTACAGTCTCAGATATCTTATCTTGAGTGCACATTGAATGGCAAGTCTTGATTATTTGTTACTAAGCTTATCTTAATTTCTGTTACTTTTAGGTAGCATTGTCTACGGTGTTAGAGTCTAGAACACAGGAGGTGGTGTTGGAAAATGTATCTGAGAACTCATGGGTCAAACTCAATCCGGGCACAGTAAGCATCATCTGATATATTTTACAAAAGCTTATTTATGATGTGGCATCTTTGTCTACTAAATAACGTAATTCAAGTATGTTCTAATTCAGAGAGTGTGTAATTAATACAGGAACATTCGACATCATACAACTTTTAAGGGTTTTAAGGGAATAACTATTTCCCTCTTCTCTTAAAACTGTGTGAAATATTATCTTTATTTCTTGTTGCTTAGTGAGTCTAAACCCTTCGGTTTACCAAAGTGGTCCAGGTGGACTCCCAGGGGTCCACAGGCAACTTGCCGGGGGTCTACGTAGGCGTGACAATAATGAGGATGCACAAGTAGTAAGTGGGGGTCTACAAAATTTATTTAGTTTCGACAGTGGACAACCAACATTTTAAAAGTGGACTATGATAGTAAAAAGTTTGGGACCCCTGGCGTAAACCAAGCCTGTAGACCTGGTGATCAATGTACTGCCGCACCTCTCCCGTCCCCCGACTGTAGCGCCACCGAGCATGACGTCGTTGCAGGTGGGCTACTACCGCACGCGCTACCCGCCGTCCATGCTGGAGCAGCTGGTGCAGGCCGTGCGCGACGGCTCGCTGCCGCCGCTGGACCGCCTCGGCCTGCTCGACGACTGCTTCGCGCTCGTGCAGGCCGGACACTTGCAAACCGCTGAGGTATTTTCGTATACATTGCTGTATATGTACTGACTAGTTATGTTGTGAGTCCTCTGGGGTCTGTGAAGGCACCTCTTCATTTGACTCTTAATCGAATAGTTCCGCTCGTATTTCTTAATGGTTCAAAAATAAAAATCAGAACAATCTTTGTAAGCAGGTATAAGTTTTCTTGTAAATACTTATTTTAAATGTTTGATGTTTGCGCAGTCGCTGAAGCTGATGGAGGCATTCACAAACGAGACCAACTTCACAGTGTGGTCGTCCATATCCAACTGCCTCTCGAAGCTGAGCGTGCTGTTCTCCCACACGGAGCTGGACAAGCCGCTGAAGAACTTCGGCCGCCAGCTCTTCGCCAACATCACCTGCCGGCTGGGCTGGGACGCGCAGCCCAGCGAGAGCCACCTCGACACGCTGCTGCGGAGTCTGGTGCTCAACAAGATGATCTCCTTCGAGGACCCCGAGACCATAAAGGAGGCCAAGCTTCGGTAAGAGCGACCGGCCGGCGCGCCGCGCGCTCGCGCGGGCCCCGGCTGTAGCAGTGCCCGGGCGCGTGCGCAGGTTCGAGCAGCACGCGGCGGGCGCGCGCGCGCTGGCGGCCGACCTGCGCGCCGCGTGCTACCGCGCCGTGCTGGCGGCGGCCGACGCGCGCACGTTCGAGCGCTTCCTGCGCCTGTACCGCGCCGCCGACCTGCATGAGGAGAAGGACCGCATCTCGCGCGCGCTGGGCGCCGTTCGCGACGTGCAGCTGCTCAAGCGCGTGCTCGACTTCGCCATCTCGGTGGGTTTATAAACCATGTGGCGCGGCGAGCGCTAGAAGAGTAGCCGAAGGATGAGGAAGGAAGCAACACGATTTAAACATTCTTTTGATCCAAATAATAATAATAATAATAAATCAGAGATCACTTGTGTACGTCAATGGAGGAGTGTCAAAAGAGCCCAACTTAATATGTAGTTGATATTGAGATAAACCCTTTTGAAAACGCTCCTCGACTTAAATCTAATGATTCTACAAGAGTTCCAAACGTGCCCCGGTCTGAGAAGAACTCACAACAAACTCAGCCGGGTATTTTTATTGTGATCTCTGTTTCACAAACGTCCTTACTACAGTATATAGAGCAATTCATTCCCAAGCCTGCTTGTCGATAAGATAATCCTTTACAGGATAGGATATCTTGATTAAATTACGTTTAAAAATAGTTTTGAATTTATTAAAGCATAAATTTGAGATATTAGAGGGAAGCTTATTGTTACACCGTTTAACAATTACCCGAAAATGAATTACCTATTTTATGGAACCTAGTAGTCGGCAAACTAAGCTTATTTTTATTCCTAGTACTTGAGTTATACGCAGTGACATACCTACGTTTTTAAAATTTATTAATGTTCTTCTGGACATAAATTAGATTTCCATATACGTACCGGTCAAGTATTGCATATTATTAATATCTTTAACCTTATCCCTAAGCGACTGCCGGGCCCATATTGTAACCGCTCAGTGTCGGCAGCACGACCCCGCAGCGGCATGCCGCATGACATAGGCCGTGCGAGTAATTTGTTACTTGACGGGTTCTTCTTATCGCGTGTGCTGAAGTAAACGCGGCTGCAACATGTGGCCCCGCAACGATGTATTGGTGTTGTATAGAGTGTGGTTGTTGCAGGACGAGGTGAGGTCGCAAGACACCGTGTTCGTGATCGTGTCGGTGGCCGGGAGCCGCGACGGCCGCGACCTGGCCTGGCAGTTCTTCAAGGACCACTGGCAGGAGTTCATGGACCGCTACCAGGTGCCCTTTCCGAGCGTTTCTTATGCGAGCGATAAACACCCAGCTTATCTAAACTGTCCGATATGTATGTAGCGAAACAAGAGGTAGCAACTCGTAGCACGGACGCGCCTGCCTGTGACGCGGACAGCGCGAACGATACACGCGCATTGTGTCGTACCGTCCTGTGCGGGCAAGGACAGGGGTGGTGTATAAGGTCGTTCAGCGATATTACTGTACTGAACGATGGCGACTCCGGGCTTCGAGGCTCGGGGAGCGGGCGCGGGTCTCTGCGGACACGGCTAGCGAGCGGGGAGCGCTGGCGCCGACCGCCGACTGTCGCGTGGCGCAGGGCGGCTTCCTGCTGGCGCGCCTGGTCAAGTCCACGACGGAGAACTTCGCGTCGGAGGCCAGCGCCGCCGACATCGAGCAGTTCTTCCGCACGCACCGCTCGCCCGGCACCGAGCGCTCCGTGCAGCAGGCGCTGGAGAGCGTGCGCCTCAACGCGGCCTGGCTGCGCCGCGACCTGGCCTCGGCCGCCGCGCACCTGCGCCCCTACCACTGACGCCGCCCGCCGCCGCCGCCGCCGCCCTCCGCCGCGCGCCGCCGCCCTCCGCCGCGTCGAGCTTCTATTTATTCTCTGTGACGTAATGTTCTGTAAATTTATACGAAAGTATCGTACTGTATCATAATTTACTTGTAGAATTGTATTTAGTATGGCGACGAGGACCTATCCATAGTTTAATGAACATCGAAGCGAATATAGTGTATTAGAAACCGCCTCTCATAGTGCCTATAATTGTGACTGTTTACGAACAGGAGTCATAATGTATGTAACGCATTTCGTCTATTTACAACGTCCCCTGCGACAGACTGCACGTGGCCGCGGCCGGCCCTCGCCGCGGCCGGCCGTCGCCGCGCCCGGCGGCCTCGCTCGCATCAGTGCCCCCTTGTAGAGCGGTTATCGAGATCTATCACCTTTTGAAAAGCGACGAACGACCGCGTCGTAAAACTAATCGGTAAAAATACATATACACACGTGCTCTGTATAAATGTGTAAAAATCTTAACTTATGTTTAGAATTATTTTACAATTTATTTAAGTTTCATCGGTGCTGAGTGCAGTTTTAAGTTTTGTTTCCAAAATGTAAGTAATATATTGAATATTTTTTGATTCAATCGTTAGTGGTTAAATTTTTTAAATAAATGTAATTTTGTTCGCACGCCGCGCCGCCGATGCGCGCCGATGTCGTGATGTTTCTACTTTGTATTACTAACCCCGAAGTTACCATCGTTAGTGCCCATTGTTGACACCGTCTGCTCGCCTCGCGGGCAGGCCGTGTTGTTGTAATAAAACTTGAGAAACGTCTCGGTCGTCTCATTGCTCTTCCCGGTACTCCTGCTGACGTCATCAACATTATGAGCCTTTGTTAGGCCACTGTTCGATACGCACGCACGCACAAACACACACACGCACGCACGCACAAACACACACACGCACGCACGCACAAACACACACACGCA
>DWEI01003731.1:0-12480 GCA_018245875.1 Mysoria ambigua | reverse complement strand
TTTTTTCTAGAAGTGGCTAGTTATATGGGTTAATACCCCATATAACTAGCCACTTCTAGCAGTTTAATTATTATCTAGTTTAATTATTATATTCAGTTTAATTATTTAAACACTAACAAATAAACAGGTAAGAACATCGAAATTAACTAATTAAGATCGGTTCGTTCATCAATTTAGAATTCACAATTATTCCAAATCATAAAGATCTAAGTATTTTATAAAGTAAATATAAAATAGAGAAACAGTGAAAATTCAAATCTACTCAACATAATGAAATTCAATAAAGCACAACATGTGGCTAAAGTTAATAAATACATACAACATCGAATAGAGTCGCAATGGTACACGGTATCTCAAAATGTGGGCGATAAGCCCCAGATACAAGAGGTGTGGTGGCGGGCGGGTCCGTGGCGCGAGAACGGCGAATAAATAATACACGTTTACAATGGCAGCGGTAGTAATAGTATATTGTGTTAGTGCTTCGAACGATCTTTTGATCTTTCGACTTTTGGTGCGGGGTTTGGATACAGCTAGGGATAATTTTCGCGGGGACACAAAGGACAAGCACGTATAAGAGTTTTTTACAGCCTTTATACGGCCTTGTTTCATGATCGAAATTTTACTGCTTTAAATTTAAAATAGAAGCGTAATAAAAGACACTTACATTTTTGAAATCAGGTTTTAATTACCACATGCTTATGCCAAAAACCTATCAAAATGTATATCGGTCACTAGAAACATTGAATATCTACGAATGTAACAAAGCCCACACAAGTGTCTTGCATTAAAAACTAATAATGTACATTTGAAACGAGAGTGAATTCATTTAAAATGAAAATAAGATTTTCTAACATGCTTATTATAATAACGTCGATCAATGTCCGTACTTATCTAAATTAAATGCGATAACACCGCCTATTACATAGTGGGACGTAAACGTAACCGGTGAGACGTGGGTGCGTTCTGAATCCTTCTGCTTACCTCTTCGGGAATTACAGGTGTGAAGTTAAGTTAAATGCGATAACAAAAGCGATAGCAAAACTCACTAAACATGAACCTTAACAAGCCATCAAAATAAGCGAAACAATATTATGTACGTTGCACACACCAGAAAAGCAAACAGACTTTCTAAAACAAAAGATAAATCACAACAACTTTCATCCGAGCTCACTCGCCGGGTCGAAACAATACCGCTTTTATTCAAACGGATCGCAAAATCCAACAATGTACCTGTCAATACACGAACACACGTGAGCCAGGATACATAGTATCCGCATCTCACAAGGGCTACCGAACGCATCGAATTTCAACTCTAACACTTTAAACATAGGAACGCAGCGGCGGGCATTCGTGTTTTTAATCAAGTACAGTAAAGAAGCTCACAGATGTCACGACTGTGCAACCTCTCAATTTCCGAGGCGAAACCGCATCAAACGATTATACTGGCGGCTACCGTTACACTCAACTAGACGGTCGACCCCTACTGTTTGTTTTCTGAATATTTCAAGTTTGTATTCTCCGAACAAAAGTAGTTGTTCTCGAAACAGTTCCGGATAATGACCTTGCCTAATTGGAACATTCTTGAACGTTACATTTTCTTGTATCAGTTGTATGAGTCTTGTTAGAATAGTCGTGGTAACATGAACTGATTGGTTAAAATAGTCGTGGAGTTGTGATCACATAAGCCATTTATTGAGACAATCCTGTTTTACTTCAGGATTATTCCCCATTTTTCTCCCGCCGCCGCCCGTAGATTCGTCGCTCCACCGCCCTGACACCATCTACCTCGCCCAGCACTTTCAGGTTGTCCACGACATATAACAATGTGTAAAACTTACGCCTTTGTGCACATCCTGTGAATTCATATCGATTTTTGATTTCATTTACGACGATTACAATCTCATTGACTTTTAATTGCATTCTGAGATATCCAATATTGAACGATTTTTAGGGCAACTAAATTCATTTTCCAACACTGAAACGATTATCAATGGTAATAAACGTATAAATATATTGAACACATTAAATCACTCTTACTCATTTCTACACTGTAATATATAAAAAAAAATCTATGTCATTCTTCTAGCAATGTCAAAGCTACCTTTGTTATTATCATAGAAACTGCTCATTTGCACAACAATCACATGGAATCACGCCTACTAGTACTGTTTGAATCGCGCCGTTGGAAACAGGCCTAATAAAAGTATCGTTAACAAAAACGCCATAAACAGTTTACGAGAGCAAAGCGAGATCAATAAATCGATTGAAGTGTAGGTGATTTTGATCTTGTAAAAGCAAATTATCCAACACAAACATTTATCGGCACAGCGCCAATATGTAAAGCTAATAATACAAAAAAAACGTACATAGCAAGCACATGTAGTTGTATGTACAAATGTACATACGTTATTGTGTTTGCACTCAGTAAAGGGAAGCGTCCGCTACAAGCTTATAAAAAATAACCTACGATTATACAACAAAACGCATAGAAAACGAAAACGATCCGATCCGAGCAAAACTAGGTCTGAAAACGATCCGTCTGTTTATTATCAACTTCAATTGTTTCTTACATATCCTTGTCAATACGCAGAACTAAGGTTTTTTTTAGCCAAACACGGATAGATTCTCATATAAACTATGATAGAAAACCTTTAATCGATAACATAACACCGGCCTAAAAAATATTTTTACTATTATATTCCTCCATTGTTCGGTGACAGTTGGTAGAAGGCGCAAGAATCGGATACTTCCATAGAGACGTGTACGATTTAAAATTCACTCTTGGAACAGACAAAAAATAGGCTAGCCGATGAATACACGGGCGCATTATGCGGGCGTGCGGCACGACCTTGCTGCCGGCTGCCGGCGGCGTGGCGGGGCCGACCAAGGCTCGGTGCCCCGCGACGGTCTAGAGCGCCGAGCGTACCAATAACCACGAATTCTGTGCAGTTATGATCGCAGTAAGACAGTCGATAATTCATTTACAACGAACCATACTAGCAGCTGGACGATTTACGTACCGACTCCATTGACAATCTAAGTATCTCGTTCTTCTTTTAACTGCCACTCCGTCTATTAATCTCTCATCTCCTTCGCTCTTTTTCTTTCTGTGTGTATTTCTATTTTCGTTCTTTCTTACTTTCTTTCTTTTAAGCTTTTCTTTTTAAGCTTTTCTTTTTAAGCTTTAACAACAAACAAAACAGATTAAGAGCTTAAAATACACGACACAACATTACATAGTACGTTAATGGATAAGCTACGCAACATCACGACGGCAGTAATTCCTGAGAGATAGACAGAGAACTGCAGTACATTCACACGTTTCAATAGTTACGTTTACGTCACCCTGTAGAATAGGTAACGAGTCTGTTGCCATGCACCGGCCACATATCCAAACGACGAGCCACTGTTAAAAAATTCCAAGGTATAAACTGCTAAAACCATTTTAAATTATCTTACAGAAAGCTACGATATCGCTAACACTACAATAGCAACCACGAAGGTAACACTGTTATCTGTCGTTATTTTGCAGTGTAGATAGTTAGAAGTATCGATAATTAGAGGATAGATACTTTTGTTTCTATATTTATACGAGTACTATATGTTTTGTTTTCGATACTACTTCGATACAATATCGATACTTTCCATACGGTATCCGGTATTCGTACACCTCTATATCGATGGTTAATACCCAATAAATTAAAACACGATTATAAGAATCGTATTTGTCGACAAATATCATCCATTACATCGTCTCTATCTTGTTACAACACAAACGTTTAATGGGCGTTTAAGTCTTGGATGAACGGCAGATTAAGCCGACTCCCAAGTCGCCTGTACCGCGACTGCTCTGTACAATTATACCACCTCCAATTCAGTACTTAAGAAATGCTGGAAGCTTAACCAGGACCACTTAAGCAAAGAATTAAGTGAATCCTGCAAGCGTTGGCTGTATGACTCATTAAATATAGTTACGAAAATATATGTATATGGTATTTATATACGTAAATACTTTTAGACATCCTTCAGGACGGTAACAGACTAATTGTATTCTTAAATAATCCAAATGAATTCACAATTGATCATTACAATATGTATGATCCATTTTGAGGTTGAGAGTGTACGAAGTTGTATGTATGATCCATTTTGAGGTTGAGAGTGTACGAAGTTGTACTGCATGAAAGTATTCACCGACTTACATCGATATGACCTAAGCTTCATATATTAATAATGCATTTCCGAAAAGCAACAAGTGAAACAACGCGTAGAAATAAAAATACAATGAGAAGAAAAATTACGCCGTTTACAATATCCAATAAATAACGGTTTGTTAAATCAACTTTTTAACAAAGATGCACCTGTTTCTCAATCTTGTAGCCGCTCACGAAGTTCGCTTTAATACATGCTACATATAACACTTCATCAGGAAACCATTTACCGCCCGACCAACGCCACGTACAAACCCCTAATAGATATAAAACATATTAATCACCGAGCGTCCATTTATCCAGAACATTCACACGCGGTCATAATATACACAGCGCAGTGGATGCAATGCAGATTATTATTGCCTTTCGGCCTCAGCTTAATGTTTAGCGGAAAATTCACCGAGAACATTGCCGACGTACCTAAAATCCATTAATACGGCATCGCTCCGGGCGGGGCGATAGAACGTCCAACAAACATGATAATAGGATCACGGATCGAAACGGGAAGTCATTCACCGGCTAATCTCCATGCAAATATTATACGAACGGTGACACGGCGTTCATTAGAACTTGGAACCTGCATCGGCGCCGCGACCCCGCGCCGAACACGCTCGGCCATCCTTTTGGCAGCGCGATTTACATTCACAACGTATCACCGAGGGGCGCCGCAATAAATCTCGTCGACAAATTATTGTAGCGATTAATCGATATCGACACGTTTTATCGATTAAACAACAGTAAAGCGAAGTGAAGAGACGCCATAAAAGCGGGGAATTAAAATGGAAAAGTGCATCGTCGGCATAAAGCAGGAATGTTTGTTGGCGTCATAAAGTATTTTATATGCTTAGTGGTATATTAGGAGCGTAGTGGTGTATTAGTGGTATATTAGTTAAGTGGTAGTATTCGGCCTGAACACACACACACACACACACACACACACACATGACCTTACATCTTCGCCGAGATCATTGTTCACTAGACCTGACACGGCACCGAAAATTGTTCAGAAATTAATAAACAAGTTAATTCTGCCTTTAAACTTGAGGACGTTACGTAGCGTTACACAAAACGTGCTTTTGCGACCAAACGTAATTATTAATGTTTGCAAATAAATTTTTAATTAGTATACTATGACTATTAACACGATTTAATTATTACAATGCGGACAAAACAGATAATTTAAATCGGGATAATTTTCAATAAAGCCCAATTTCGTTACAAAATATTTCGCTCAGTTAACTCAGTGCTTCGTAGTATCAATTTTATAACTATCATATCGAACACATAAAACGAATAGAAGTTTTACAACTGGAAAGATAAATCAAAGGGAATTATAAGCAAATCTCGCACGTTAATGCCTCGAGAATATTAAATATGGACTAGAGATATGTGAGAAAGCCATAAACATATTTTAGCTACATCTTTACTATTTTTAAATTTCGATAATATCATACAACGTTAAATATTAATGAGAATGGAAATATTGTGTTGAATTTATTTAAATTCCATCTATTTCAACGCGAACAAAACTGAACCGTTTATAAATGACATATTTATTAAATCACCCTGTATTTGCATAACAAAAGACAAGTTTATAATATGTGTAATGATATGTTCTGTATAAGTGTGTGTGTGTGTGTATGAAGCAAGGTCATGGAGACGTTAGGTCTCGTTAAAAAGAGCTTAGGTAGGTCTCCAGCCAGCTAGTCTAGAGCTCTGAAGAAGACAGCGCGATCCAGTTTGATTCAAAAGCTCATGAATTCACGATCGTCACGAGAAGACATAGCATATCAAGCATCGGATAATGCGCATATGCGTAACATTCGTACATGTATATCCAGATGCACCTCAAGCTTACGCCTTAAGCAAGTGCCTCGCGCGACATCGCTTCGAAGCTATACGTTACAATAAACTTAGTGACACAGACATGTCGCGAACAAAGGTCGACGGTGATTTCTAAAAACAGATTGCATATCGCGTCACAATCTTTAATCTTCACTGAGACGAACTAGCTTAAAGGTATTACACACTGTCCACCGCTTGATACTATTGATTTCGTCGTAACGTAAAGGGAACATCAACGGCACTAAGTCTGTACTTAGTGCCGTTTCACTTTTCTCACATCTTTTCACTTTCACGAAATTAACTTTTAACGAAAGGTATAAAATAAGAGGCATAACGAAGAATATGACTCGTATTTTAGTTATTGTCAAAGAAACTACCGAATTCCTATGATAAAATTGTTACAAGACAAGATATAGTATTAACAAATTATAACATAACAGAAATTATAACACGACAGAATATAGTATTAACAAATTACTATTGAACTAATCCATACCTTTGTGTAGAAATTGTGTATATTCGGGCGACATCAAGCAGTTCGTATCGCCTATTGGCATATAGGTAGATACTTGCAACCTTAAACAAAACAAAATTGTACTTGAGATCGGGCAATCATATACCTACATACGTTGAAATATATGCAAATGTTGTCTCGTGTCCCTTCGAAGTGAATCTTACAGTATCTATTATATTCGTGACATATTAAGCACCATACCTACTTGTAACCCTTAAAAAATTTAAAAACACATTACACACACGCCGTGCGTGTTTATTCTACACTTTTAATTAGTGGTTAAGCTTCAACCGATAATAGAAAACGCCTCCCGGAAACGGACTATGCGTAAGCAACATAACATTGCAAATTACATAGACTTTTGGAAATGAGCTGCTATAATTTTGGCACAAAAGGCATAAAATCATAATTGTTAGACAATGACAAAACAATGACAACCCCACTCAGTTTATCATTAGTTCTGCTCAGTTGTGGGCGCGTTGCGAGCTAACGTAAACTCATCTGTAATAACGTTTATATGTGATAGCAAATCCTATACAAACCAACGACTTTAACATGTCAACCTTAACGAAATGGTACACGGATGCGTTTTACACCAAACTAAACACTCTAACTGTACAGAACCGCCGCGGTACCTTGTGCGCCGCGCCAATCGGTGGCGTAAATGGCGATCGTACAATACAGCTATGAACTGTGCACGTGATGCACCCGGCGCGTGCATTCGGAAACGACGGTCGAGCGTTTGGTAACTGAGATCACATTTTACACGTGTCGTCAAATGTCAGGAACACAGCAACCTAGATTACGATACGGATACTAATATATTATCAGTGGGTATTATTGTATATCAATCAACACTTTTACTTAGTCAGGACGAATAAAGTAACTAGACAATCGTGGCAGCGTACTACCTACACACACGCCTGTACCTTTGGCACACATGCGTGATGTTAGTTTATAATTAAAGATTGACATCCTGTTGGTTCAAATGATCTGAGTGTACAAGTTCTGACTCTTCCTCCTACAATATATATTTATGTGTTTTTTAATATCAAAAGTCACTCAGTACAACGTCGTACAAAAATATCTGTAAGCACAGATTACAACACCGTCCTGTCGATGGTACGTGAATAAAAGGGCACATAACAACTAATTTCAAAACACAAATACTAATTAAACTTTCCATGACTTTTTATATAAATGATTAAATTTATACTGACTTAATTCACGTGTTTTTTTATTCTGAGAAGTCCGACCGAGTCGTAATTAAGTCGCAGCTAATGGGGCGATACCGAAAACACGTGAATTAAGCTACTAAATATTTAATCGTGTCGATACACAAATACCGTGATATTGTTGCTTACATAAGCGTATAGAACTAAAATATAACTTGAAACCTTTAAGCTTTTAGTCGCTCTATCAGCGAATTTAACGCTAAGTGTTACAAAGACGCGCTCAGGTGAGCCGGGCATGCAATTTAATCAATCGTTATGGCTTAAGCAAACAAGCGCTTCATGTTATTGATGTTGTATGATTGACGCTGTGTTGATACCGGCGAAAGCTGAATCCATTTTGAACAAATCGAGATTTATCAATTTAGTTAATTTGTGAAATACGTCAAAAACATTTACTTATTTATTTAAAATATTAAATATGTGCTTTATAATTTAAAACATTAAACGTGTTAGTTACAAGCGCGACTGCGGATCGAGAGTTCCAGAGTTCAAATGCCGGGTCGGGAATTATTGTATTTTTGTCGCTTAAATTTTCTAGAAGTATTTGTCTCGCTAGTAGTGGGACGTAAACGTAACTAGTTAAACGTGAAAATCTACTACCCTCCTCGGCCTACCTATGATCTCAAAATGATACCAATGTAGAACCAATTTAACGGGACATGGTAGTTTCAAAACACATTATAAATCTATGGACAACATGATATATTGAATATGTAAATGTTTAAGTAAGAAAACGTGCCCGCGTGTGAACTCACCCTTATTTTACATTCACGATCTTTGTATAAAAAACATTGCTGCGAGCGAGCAATATCACAATGCAACAAGTGCCACCTGTTGTGTTGAGTTGGATTTCAGTAGAAAATACCCGTACATTTTGCGAAAGATTGCGGTTTGCGCATAAATATATGTATGTACTATAAATAGAACGGTACGGTCCGGTCTCTGTGTGTGGTTTCAATTGTATATTTTTACTATTATGTAACAAATTTCTGTTATTATATGTAACAAATAATTAAGAACATTACATACTTATAGAAACATGTAACAGTCATCTCGTAATTAAACGCTAACAGAACCATAAGATTTTTCTAACTTACATTTTTCAGTAGTGGCTCGGAGTGTGGGCATTTGTGCCCGGTTTGTGGCAACAGTCTCACCATCTAGTTCACGACGAGACGTAAATATAATCGGCGAAACGTGGGAGTGATTTGCTAGATTAAGGAATAATATCAACATTGACGTACTAACAAGCAACATGAAACAAAAATCGATCGTCACCTTATTAATTAAGAAAAAACCTCCGGTGGAAGCGACGCGCGAAACGAGCGAGCGCTGCCATCTCTGACAGACGTTAGTTGTTCTGTTTACTTATTTTATTCAGGCGCCCGGCTACCGGGCTGCGGTCTCACGACTCAATCTAATAAATGGCAGTGGCATTACCGGCGAGATATTCACCAATGCGATACCCGGTAGCTGAGAAAGCACTGTTACGAGAGTTATTGAGCCGGCCCGTGCGAAACTGTGTATCTAGCATCTAAATACGTTTTATTATTATCGTCATTATTATTATTACGCGGAACGGAACGCAATGGAAATTTATTGAATGTCACAGATTTAACTGTGCGTGTAACGAGAAGTGGAATGTCTATGTGACATGTACTTCAACCAGTATCTAATTTTTGTTAAGACAGTGTGTAGTAAAAGAATATCCGCGCGGAACGGAATGAGAACTTATTGAATGTAACATATTTATATACGCTTATAAATATGGTATGTTACACTAAACGGATTTAGAGGTCACCATCGTCAGGTTATTGCAATTCACTGTTGGACAAAGGCAACGCTCGAGGAATTACGTACACTATTCCCGCGCTGGGCATGCGGGTTGGGGAACGCCGAGAGGGAGGGGGGGGGGGGGGGTTGACCAGATTTCGCCGTAGGTTCGCTATGCCCAGACAAGACGCGCCGTATCACGATCCACCAACGCTAGGTTTAATCGCCTCTTACAACACCCTGCACCCCGTTACGGGGTCGAGGAAAGTAGTCTTAATCCGCCGCAACACGGACTATTTATCTATTGTTTTAATATTAGCACTCTGCCGGTAAGTGGTCGCGTCGAAAAATCTGTTTCCTTTCTACTTTCGCTCAAACACAAATAGAATAAGCCGTCCCACGTGCTGTCTGAAATTATCCATTATTACGACGAGTGGCAATAAGTGCGAATATCATTCGAGCATAAATGTATCGGGTTTGAGTGTTTAATGGATACCAAAACACGCCCCCTCACATGAATTCTTATTGGCTCAAACGAACGACCAAGTATTCAACAGTATAATATAGGTACCTATTGACAGTCATCGGAATGTATAGACAAAAGATTAAATTCCATTCACACCTTCCAGTCGTTTGGTCTCCGCTGTAGATATATCTACTGCCGGCATACAGAAAACTCATACAAGATAAAATTATTATTAAATGTGCTTAGTATTTATACTGAATTAGAATTAATAAATAGATAATCAGTCATTTATTCAGAGCTGAATAAACATATAAATGATTATCAACATCAAACTACAAGACAGTTCGCGTCACTGACTGCACGTGTGCCTACCTCATCAGGGACTACAGGCGTGATGTTAGGTATTTTTTTACTTTTGTGTCAAAACTAATATAAAATACCGCACGACAATGTGTAATTTATATCATAACAAATATATACTTTGTAACACAAAATAAATAAATTGGGTTATTTAGAAAACATAAAATTAACCCGCATGAAATAAAACCCACTCGTTTACATACGCACGGTCACGCCAGGTCCCTAACCGTGTAAGCAGACAGCACCGAGCGCTGATTATCTCTATCCTTACACACCTGCCGCACTACTTCTACATTCAAACATTTAAACTAGCCAATTAATTAATTTAAACCACTCGTTTTATATTTTTACTAACCAATCGGAACGTGTAAAGGCACCCCACACGACACGACACGTCACGTGAGGCGGGCTGCCAATATGTCAGACTTGCTATTCACGCACCTAAAGGGGCACACAGCTAGATAGTCAATGTTAAATAAATCGAACACGTGTCAATCTAATCACGGACGGATCGAACGTTCGAGACATTTCGTTGGAGAAATTCGACCTCAACCAAACCCCGGCTGCCAACGCAGTGCTTTAATACCTCGTAATAAAGTTGCAATTGCGAGCTCACAAGCGACGTCATTTGTCGTACCTAGTCATTTTACTACCAAACGTTTGGTGCTCCGTGGTCTCTATGTACCCCGTAACGGACCTGGCGTGGTGATTGAATGATAAAAATAATTTGTGTAACAAGTTTCAAAAGGTACCCTTGAGTACATAAATATACGATAAGTATCAAATTCTATCAAATATTTGTAAGCTATTTTAATCCGCCGTGATAGCTATCCTACATCAAGTTTTTCTTAACCACTGTGATAACCATATGATCAGTTTTATGCAACTGTGTTGCTAGGAACATTCAACAATACCTATACATTATTGTGCACTTTGAAGACATTTGTGATTGTAAGAGAGAAATTCGCGTGTTTGCGCACAGAGTTGCGATTGGAAGTACGTGATTTTGTGGATAATAACATGAAAATGACATATCGACCATATATTATCTATGTGGCGATCATATGATTTTCCCATCCATTACAATTGTGCCTGCAACATATTCATATGAGCACTCATTCGTGGTTGACACTGATCCTTATGATGCGTGAAGGATCTGTTGCTTAACCCCAGTGTAAATATACTCCTAACATATATTACAACTCCGCAGATGTTATGCTTATTGTTGCAAACGCAACTCATTCTATATTCACCATGGCTTGCGTCACAGCATCATTGCATGACAGCTCAATTAATTTGAAGATATAAACACAGTATCCAAAAACCTGGTTACTTTATCACATGTTCAATTTTGTGGAACTGTTAATACCATTCTTTTAAAGCATTACATGCTGTCTTACAATGAGATCGTTAAGGTAATGGTAATGTAGCATGATTTTGAATTGCCTCATACGTTACTCTAGGCAAATGACTCGGATACTTAAAATAATGAGTGACAAGCGAGACTTCAATATTAACAATAAAGTCTAGAAAGTTCGCAGCATATCGTCCGGCCGCTACGCGCACGTCGCAAGGGAATGTGGAGCCAACAATTGGATATTAATTTAGATGGAGCCGGAGGCGCGGTCACGACGCGCTGGTGGCAGCGGGCGCCGCAATTTGAGCGCCGCACGCCGTTATGTGGAACAGTAGTAGACGTCGCGCCCGGCAGACAGAGAATAGATACTGTCGTGAACTAATATTTGCGATATGACAACCTCTCCATATTTGAACAATATTGAAATCCACCACCAATCGGAAAAAGCATTATTGGATTTTTGTGATGTGAAATTTCCAGTAGTATTTTTTTTATTAAATATAATGTTAAGAGAAACTGTACTTGTAGCAGAAGAAGATTGAATTAGAAAGAACTAGATACTAACAATATGATAGAGGGATAAATTTACGAATATAATAAAAATAATTAACAATGTTATTTTCATATACGTAACTTCACGCCTGTGATCCCCGAAGAGGTAGGCAGAGGAATGCAGAACATTCCCACGATTCACCGGGTACGTTTACGTCCCACTATGTAAT
>DWEI01003730.1:0-12481 GCA_018245875.1 Mysoria ambigua | reverse complement strand
TGTGTGTTCAATAGTGTCATGAAGTCGATAAAACCAACAATCATAAGATAAATTGAGGATGATACTTCAATACACTGCATATACTATGATGATACTTGATGATACATAATAAATAAGAGTTGTTAAAAGTTAGTATATAGTTATAACAGATATCTAAAGAAATTAGTTTCGTAAATTATGGCAACAGAAAATATGAGTCAGAACCTCTTTAGCTGCTTCTTCTAATACAGGCAAGTGTTCTGTGGGTTTCTTATACAACTTCTCAGCTAACACTTCGTCGAAACTCGACAGGTCTTCAATGTTTATTTCAACCCAATATTGGTTTAAGTTGTAATTGCGTTTCAGAGCATCTCTGCAAACAATAATTGTATTAATAGTATAATTTAACGAAGTAATAAAGATTTCTACTATACTATTTCATGTAATACCTATATTTAAAATTAAAATTTCCAGTGTGAAATTGACGAATAAACTCCTTGAACTTTTTTTTCACAGCTTGCAAGTTAACCTGATCTTGGGACTCGTTCTCCTCAACACCGAAATTATCGGAAAAAAACACTCCCGGGTCATCGAATCCTTCCATGACTATGTTGAAATAAGTCTACTATTTGTAATGGTTTGTCAATGTCTCATAAGTTGTATAAGTTTTATAAACAAATTAAACAGATGAGTAGAATAATAACGCAAACACAATTACACTAGGACCAAGTTTTGGCGCCAAATTAATTATTGTCATGTCAACTTAACACTGTCAAAAAGACGTTTTGTATTGCCAGAATTTCAATATAATTTCTTTAAGATGTTAACGTGTTGTTTTTAACATATTTTTAATATTTTATCAATAAAATGTTAATAAGCAGTATTGAATTGCAATTTTATGATATATAGCTTATTAATAATAACCACACTTATAAAAATCATCTTGAGTCCCATATTATAATTGAATAGCTTCATTTTTACTCGAAATTTAAACTAATTTTGTTGTTATGACAACAGAAAAACTTGCAGTGGAACCCATAGTAAAATGGAGATATGCAATATTTCTTAATTCCTCCTTTAGTCTGGTATATTAACAAAACTATTCAATAGAACAAAATGGGAGATGTAAGTACAATTATAAGTTTAACTAAATAATTCTCTACCTCCTCGTTGCGGGTCGTGACTCTTTCACGTATCTCCTTTTTCTTTATGGTATAGCGTCAGCGGTTAGGGTTTTCGGCTGTACGAATGGGTTCCCGAACTTAACTATCAAGAGCGATGCGGTCTTGGTTTATTGAAAATAATACGAAATATTTAAAATAAATCTTTATTTTTAATCCTTGATTACTGCAATGGAACATAACAATTGAATTATATTTCAATTTAATGGTAGGAACCTTTACTAATTAATTACTACGTTTCAAATAATAACTTATGCAGTTGCCTCAACATTAGGTAGACGTCACCAAAAGTAGCGAAAATCTTATCGATATTAATGATTTTTTTTTGAAATCAAGGGTGTTTTAGGTTCATTTTGCTAAAACTGATATTTGTTTACAGAAAGAGGATGTAGATACTCGTATCGAGTTCATGAGCGAATATATTTTAAAGTCTTTAAAGCAAAAAATGGAGAAATGGACGAAATTTATCACTGGTGATGAGAGGGTAACTCACGCACATTTATTTGTTTTATTCATTTTAATTATTAGTTTATAAAATCATAATAAATGACTCGCATTTTGATATTATTTATTGATATATGTGATTTACCAAATAATATATTTTAAGACGCATAGTTATGTAACGTAACAACCCGCCTGTAATCCCCGAAGAGATAGTAGAAGAGTGTATCTTCTACTTATCTCTTCTCGACGACTTGATGTGGACATGTGAACATGTCCTATATCCGTCTTTCTCCGAAGAAGAGACAGACGATTCGGTCGGCGAGCGAGCGGGAGTATATTATAGCTTTACGTGGTATGTATAGAACCATCGCCGTTACAGGCGGGGTGTTCGCTACCTTAAGACTTGCTGGGGTAAAGAGTGTCCTGGAGGCCCGTAAGCCCTACATAGTGCCACTGACGGTGCATTTTAGAATGTCGCTATCTACTCACCTATTAATTCCACGTTTTCAACTTCCCACTATGGAGTAAGCATCGAGCTTATTGAGGGAGTTTATAGTTCTATACAGCAAAATATGCAGTACTAATTCAAATCCATTCGTATAAAAGTAGCTGAAAATTGTTATATTCGAAATTCAAAGGTACCATATTTTATTCCACAGCACATTTTATTCAGATTCTTCGATATGCCAAAATACGACATAATTGTATTTCGCATGAACACCGCTGGTCTTATAACTTGTTCTACTAATTTTCCACCAATAAGTAGAGGAAAAATGATATACTTTTTAAGAAACGTAGATGAAAAGATTACGCAAGCTAACTTTCGTAAGGTAAAGTAATTTTATTTAGGTTTAAATATATTTTTTGATTCTTATAAACCGTTCAGCCCATTATAAATCCACAACCGCGCGCTATGCCGAATCATAGCACGCCATGGACATTGTGGCCGTCTTGTAAGAAGTATATCCAAATTCTGGTTACATTAACGTGTTGGTAACAGTATCTGTAGTGAGAATAAAAATTACTCAAGATTCCCAAATATTTTACCCATTTGTTATAATGTGCGCTGTGTTGCCAATTACGTTAGCTAAAGTAACGTAACTTCAAAAAAAACGTAAAAAGCTAAAGTAACGTAAAACTTTATGAATGTGTAATATTATACGCGACCATAACTATTATGAATACTTTGTTTAAGGTTATAACAATAGGCGAATTATCTGGTAACGTATTGGTAGACCTAAGTGTTATGGCCGATGAGGTGATAGGCCCCTTGCTGTGCAACCCCGAGAACCAGCGCGGCTGGCCGAAGATAGTTCAGAACGATATGAGGCGTCACGTCAACGATCTCAGAAACCTGATGCACCAGGTTTGTTACTTCTACGCTTTATGCTAGTGCCTGCCAATGATTTTTATCGTTTGTGCTACTAATATTGATATGAATAGAGAAATTAAAATGTAAAAACTGTAAGATTTACTTTCCGGTTTTCAGCTCAAAGGGGAAATGTCCAGTCAGGTGATGCTGCCCATGCCCGATGGAGTTGAGAATATTTATCACGCCGAAGCACGATTGAAAGAAAGGTGAAATTGATGACGGGTTTAATTAACATCTACATATATGTATAATGTACGTACTTAGCACACGTCGTCGATTGATCATATTTACTGTTTCTGAATGTTTCAGTGACGGCGAGGATGTTGACCTGTACTTAAAAACTAATGTAGAGGGCGCATTAATAAAGTGGGCCCAGCAGGTTCACGATTTGTTACAAGAGGATTCTTACATAGGTGATAGCTGTTTTAAATAGAATGCCTAAAAGATGTAGTTAAGTATAAAGGATGTAGTAAATATTCAATGCCAATGTGAAAATTTCATTTCGATAGCATTTAAACGGACCAAGTTTCCGTTGCCGAGTGCCGATATCGACTTCTACGCACACCGCCTGCGCAACCTCGAGGGCATCTACTCCCAGCTGCGGGACCCGCGGGTGAAGAGGATGGCGCATTACCTGGAAGCCACCCGCAGCGTGTACTTGAGTTGTTTCAAGACCATGTTGACCAATGTGGTCGCCTGTGAGTGTACTAAAAACTATTCACTGCACTACAGTACTACACTACAATAATACCAGTTAGAATCAGGTATTGTTTGACCGAACTCTAGAGACTCATTGTCCATGTCTGCCGTGCGACAGTTGCTGATATAACTGAACATTAAAATGTTCATCGTTTTTCCACGACCAGCCATTGTGGAGTGCCGCGACATTTACGTTTATCAGAAGCCACTGACACCGCATTTCGAGAATTTCGAAGGCACCGACTTCTCCGACGCGAGGCCCCTGATACGGCCAATGTTTCACTGCATCGGCATGCTGTGGGGCAACTCGCGGTATTACTGCAACGTGGAAAAGTTAATACGTGAGTTTCGTGAACACACTATCGTAGATGACTATACGTTTGAATGCGCCTATAGAGGTAGGCAGAAGAGGGGAATGAACCCTCACGTTTCACCATTTACGTTTTACCTTCCACTATGGAATAAGCGGTGAGCCCATTTCCATATGTCGAGCCTAAAATCAGGTTCCAAGCTACCAGTAGGAATTACAAGTTAGACACCCGATACTTGGAGATCGTACCCAGGACTTCTCGACGAGCAGTCACGTTTGCAACCATTCAAACAGTCAGTCCTTAAGGACCTTATAATTGTTATATTACTTACGTAAGTTCATGTAAATGGATGATAATTCTATTATATTCGTAATGTACGTTTCAATGTTAAATTTAACGGATTTTGACGGAAATGCAGAATATCGTATGTTGTTAGGTGCGTTAAGTCCGCCAATCAGCACTTGGCCAATCTGGAAAATATTTAATTTATTGCCAATAATACAAGAAGGTCCTTGCTTGGTTCATTAGTTAAACGTTAAGACGACTAATGAGGCACCTTACGTGTCCTTGAAAATGACTGATTATTGTATATTTTCAGCTCTTTTGCGTGAAGTGTGCAATTTAGTGATTCAACAATGTACTAACTCCGTGGATCCCCCGTCCATATTCCAAGGAGAGCCGGACGAGCAACTGTTGAAGCTGCGATCGGCGAAGAGCATCCTGAACCACTTTATGTAAGTTTTGGTCGGTTAGGTGTTTGGAAAAATCGAGTGGAGCCCACTGCGGAAGTTGCACCGAGGACGTTACGGTCGGCAGTCGGGCCTGCAAACAACGCGACCAGCGAGACAGTTTAGAAAAATGTTTGTTGTGTGATATTGATCGGCGTTACAGTGAAACGTACGAAATGAACCGCGACAAAGTGCACACGTTCTTCCCGGCCGGCGTGCTGCCGGTGCGCTGGTCCTTCGACTTCGATCGCGTCTTCATGCGCTTCAACGTTTACATGAAGCGGCTCCAAATGATCGAGGACATTCTAGAAGCGACTGTCGAAATATTCAAGCTGGAGAAAATGGAGTTTTGTGGATTACGGGGAAAGACACTCAGCACGGAGTGCATGAAGGTAGATTAAATAGGTTGCTGATGTAATTGTTGTATAATACATATACATATAAACACAGGAATTAAAAATATATTATACTGTCATGACTATTGCAAAAATTCATTGTAGGTTTTGGAGCAATATACATTGATCTATCAAAACCTTGGGAACATAACGTATGACCCGGCCGATCCAGAAGACGATACTTTCCTATCTGACTATAATAAGCACATGGCAGTTCTCGAGGACGTTGACAGAAGACTCGCCTCGCTGTTTTCACAGGGGTTAGATGAGTGTCATAGTTTGGACCATTTCTTTAAGGTAATGTATTGTGCCATTTTATTTTCCCAAACACTGAAGTTCGATTCACATGTTCTAAGGTATAAATTATTTTCCCCGTTTTCCAGTTCTTCCAAATCATCGGAGATTTGTTCCATCGACCCATTATAAAGGAGGAACTCAAGCCGAAATTACCGACGTTACTAAATATGATGCATTCAAATTTGGATGCTGTGAAGGAGATATACGACGAGGAGATGTCGGTGAGCTAACACATGCACATCGAAAAGTGTTTATTGGACATCACAATAAAGCACCATAATTTCGCGTAATTATAAAGAAAAATTCACTGCCTCGTGTTGATTGCAAGTGCGATTACCGATCGGGAGGTCTCGGGTTCAAATTCCGGGTAGAGCACTACCTAATTTATTTAATTTAGATTTTCTATTAGTGATTCAGATTCTGGATATTAACTCGGTGTATGGTAATAAGCTCACCACCTATTCCATAGTAGGAACGTAGCCGGTGAACCGTGGGACTGCCTACCTATGCGGAGATTACAGGCGTAAAGTTACTTTTTTTTATAAAAAGAAATACATCGGTCGCCCAATAGTTACTGTTATGGCGATTTGTTCTAGATGTACGTCTGAGTCTACTTAATCGCTGTATACATACTTATACATTATACATTATATACTAAATGTGACCATCTCGGTCCTGCAACTACAGTACAACTACGCTAACTGACACTACCAAACATATTGCTGCGGACCTGCTCGCGGTCGGCTGTGAGCATCAATTCGCGGTGACGGCCAAGCGCGGCTTTTATGTTACTTGTCTTCCGGGATTCGCTACATTACTTTCTGATTTGTTTCTTCGCCGTCCTATAGTCATGATCACAGTTGCTCGATGGTTCGTTATATTAGGACACGCGGTTTCCGCTTGGATGTCGCTGATTAAGGGTTGGAAAATATGCTAATTCCGTTCCGCATTTATTCCCCTTTGACTTCCGTTTGGTACTCTGTAAAGTTAACGATAAACTAAAGGCACAATCTTGTAGTCCGATAAAAAATACACTAACACGTAAAATATAGTATAAGTAAATTGTTATTGCAGAAACTTACAAAAGGTCCAGAGAGACCAATGGTCGATTCATATTTCCCTCCAGTGAGCGGTATGATTTGGTGGATCCACAAGTTACGCAGGAGGATCCAGGCTCCCATGGAAGACTTCATTTTATTTGAAGACCCGTAAGTTCTTCGAAAACGTAAGCATTGTAGAAGGGCATTAACAGGTATTCAGTTACATGAAAAGGTTGCCCACTCTCGGAATGTTCGGCAATGCACTGAGAGGAGCTGTTTATTGGTTTTGAAAGTTCCTTGTCCCAATAATTTCATATACTAGTCAGTTAGTGATGTCTTTATACTAATTCAATTCTAATTATCGGGTTTCAAAGTGCTAATAGTAATTTTGCATCCGAGTTAATTGTGTAAGGTTTAATGGTACATGTTCTTTTAGAATAATAGATTCGGAGAATGCGATATACATGAAACAAAAGCACAACGAGATGCTGGCTTTTCTCAACGCATTAGAAGATCGACAGTTCAAACAGTGGTCTGCCACTGTGCCCAACATCTGCAAGACGCATCTCGCCAAAAATCTCATTTACAGAGATCCGCCGTTCGTGAGGAACAACTTTAGCCCAGAGGTAGTCAATTAATTTGCGCTCAATAAATAGTTCCAGCTTCATACTAATTCAGATGTTTGTTGTTACTTTATCACTGTCATTGTATTACTTGAACACCTTGAACTTTGTACCGTTCCAGCTCGTGATGCTGCTGCGAGAGATTCGATACATGAAATATTTGGACAAACAGGGAATACCACAGGACGGATTAGATTTGTACGCTCGTAATGAGAAGTTGCAGGTAAGTAGCATGTAATTTGTTGTGGAACTATTTAACGGTTTAGATGGCAGGGCGATATACAACCTGACCTCCTCCGCACGAGAGGAGGAAATGAAGACTGTTACTGCCATTTCTCTTACATTTGCATCGTTATATGTCTC
Organism: Mysoria ambigua; assembly: GCA_018245875.1. NCBI lineage: Eukaryota > Metazoa > Arthropoda > Insecta > Lepidoptera > Hesperiidae > Mysoria > Mysoria ambigua. The sequence continues at coordinate 5,049 of DWEI01003730.1, read as the reverse complement.
TTTTTTCAGTACGACATGAATCGTTTGAACCGTGCTGTAGCCTGGTATAACGCGATCCGAGAGGGTAGTCACGAGACTGAGGTAGCGCTCATCGAGAAGGAGATATCTGCCATCGATAACTTACTCGGTCGAGGCGTCGAGGAACTGACATGGAACGATGACTGTATGTATGGTCGTATTTGGTAATTTATCTCAAATATTATCGAGAAAAGTCTGAATATAGTGTGTCATTAACCTTAATAATTTTATTGTTTATGTTATTAAAATTGTAAATCATGTAATATTTCCAATAATACAGTCACCGATTGGATGGCGGAAGTGTACACGGCTATCAACACACTGCAAGAGCGAGTGCTGACAGCTCAAAATAACGTGAAGACCGGGCTGGATGACGTCGACGCGTGGGGCAACAAGCCGCTCCATAATCGCAAGGAAAACCCGGAGAAATTGGAACTCTTGGCCGTTAATGAACGACGTTCTCGGTTTACACAGAGGTTGCAAGCGATCTTCTTCAACATTTTTTTCTTTCCAATGCTTTTATTATTGGTTCCTTATTATGTGTTATATGTTTCAGACGAAATAAATTTCTGAAAAGCCATTCTGAATTTGAGCAAATATTGGCTCAAAATTACAAACTGTTCTTTAACATAAAAGAAGAGGAAGAGGTACAGGATTTATTTTTTACTTTTGAAACATTTTTATAAGACGTTTGATGTTAGCTTCCAACATAATACAATTAATACGTGTTATAAAATTCAAATGTTTACAGTCTGACGAAGAAGAGGAAGAGTTAGACGAAGTAGACGAAGCTACTCTCGACGATGACGAAAAAGCAGTGCGAGCAAAACGGCTGGAGGAAATTATGCAGCGTCGAGAAGAAAAACGCAAAGCAAGGGAAGAAAGGGAACAAGAGAAAGAAGAGATTGCGCGAGTGAAATTTGAGAGACGGGAAGCTAGGCGATTAAAACGAGAGGCTAAAAATGCTGAGAAACGGGAACGGCAAGTGCGAAGAGATGCAGGTAACAAACACGCTTTTAAACTTTTTCTTCATAGTATTGTCACTTCCCACAAACAATATTGACTGATAATTTGGATGTAGCGCATAAATGGTCTTAAAATTAATCATTCCAATAAAGGAGGAAAGTTCTATATAGTGGGTTGACGAAAATACTTGGATGGTGTTGGTAATATTGATAATTTAATTTTAATCAATAAGTCCTGAAAGTACCACGTCATTGCTGTGTCAGTCAGAGCTCGGCGACTTATGTAAATAATAAATAAAATATGTATATTGTGTAGGCGAGGAAATAGAGTCACCCGATGAAGAAGAAGAAGAATTAGATCCCGAGGAACTCGCTGACATTGAGGCGGAGCGACTGGAGATGGAAGAAGAAGCATTTAGGGCGGCGCGCTGGCCCGCTTACGTGGAATACGTCGACTCTCTTGTGAGATGTGTTTTAAATTTGCAACCAAAAAAGGCATAGTTGTTATTTGAGAAGTCTGACTTGAATTTCATTTTTAACCTTCATGTATCCAATAGTGTGCTAATGGATTAATTGCATTTTTTTACGAAACCACTGCAGGTATCACGTCATGTAATGAAGGCTATTCAGTCTAGTTTAAATTTATTCGAAAAACAAACCGATTTAGAAAAGGGACCACGAGTTGCGTTTATGGAAGTCATCGCAGAACTTAGAGACCCAGGTACACTACCACCAAAAAATGTCAATATCAAAACAATTTTTTTTAATATTTTTAAAGGCCAAATCATTAACAATGTTGACTGTGAATTGTTAGATATATACTTCTTCCCGTCTCTGGATATTGACGATGCTGACGGTCTTTATGACACACTCAAAGAGATGATGAAAGATATGTTCCTGCAAGCTACAATGTTTCCAAGGATTGACCCTATCGTGCCGATTGCTACATATGAAGGTGATGGGAAATAATATACTTTGTATATTAAAATACTTATATTTTCACATAAATTATAGAGTAATGTGTATTCACAGACGACATTGCCAAGGAGGATGCTATGATCGATCTGTATCACGAGATTTTAAAGAGAGTCGAAAATAGCATAAACGACGTAGTACAATATGCTTCGGTAAGTTAGTTTAATTTACATACAAACTGGTAAAAGCAACATAATTTATATGCATAAATTTTTCATTTATTAGAAATATGAGAAATATACACCTTTGTGGATGGAAGATAGGCAAGAAGTTTTGGCGGGATTCTTGAAATACGGTCGTGTTATTCCTCCAGAGGAGTTTGATAAGTACAAGTATGAAAACGGCTGCGATCCTCCGGAAAGTAGACCTACACTCGAACAATACCAGAAGGAAGTAAGTTTCTTATCATTTTTATGGAAGATCTTTTTAATTTTTATAATTGAATGTTTTATAGAATAATAAAAATATTTTCCTGCACTAGATAGATAAGTTTAACGCACTTTATGATGAAGTGGCGGCACTTCCGTCAGAATATTTGTGTAATGGATGGTTGAAGTTAGATCTAAAGAGGCTTAATCAAGCGATTATGAACATTGTATGCAAGTGGAGCAATCTTTACAAGCAAAACCTCAAAGATCACGTCCACACCAGGTACGTGCACAAAATCACCACCTCACAAATGGAAGATTCAGAATCTGCAGTCAAATTATTTTATACGCCTAATGATTTTAGCTTGGATGATCTAGAGAAGTTTATAGCTTACGCTTCAAAGGAGTTATCGGTGGAGTTAGGCGAAGATGACTACGAAGGACTACTGAAAGTGATGGGCGTGCTGAACGAGGTGAAGGCCAAAGTGGACGCCGGGACTGACCAGATGTTCGAGCCGCTACGTGACATTATGTATGTTCTGAAGGAATACGGTGTTGACTTCCCCGAGGAAACCTATGAACAGGTAGGAAAGCTTTTAAACTACAGACTTTACTACTTGACTTATTATTAACTTGTAACTTTTTCTGTTTGTCTTGCGTACCGACACCGGTGGATAGGAACCATCAGCATATTATCAATATTCGGTACATACATTGGTAAGAGTAATCGTTAAGGTCACCTTCTGTCGCTGCAAGGCTTCTTGCATTACTGTTGCTACTTTACGAAATAGAATTCGCTACTTCTCGCACCTTCTTCTTTCCTTACTTCTTTTAGTGACGGGTTTGTATTTTGCTATATAACATGTTCGACACATTCTGAGTTAATAGTGTGTTGTACAGCTGGACGTTTTTCCGGAGAAATGGAGGAATTTAGTGAAACAAGCAACTGTGATGAGAAACAACGTGGCGCCCCTGCAGGCTGCCCAGGCCGCCCTCATTGCCAAGCGTGTTTCACTTATTAATATTCGCCTGAACATGTACAGAGACCAGTTTAAGCTAAAAGAGGTTTGTATTTTATCTGCTGGTAGAATGGTATCTATATATTATTACGTGTAAAGAAATCTTTGTATTTCTTTTTAATATTGGGCACACGGAGATGTCTGACTCATCTTAGGGTTTACATAGAAAGGTAGCTGCGCTTTGCGATTCACAACCCTCATGGCCAGCGTGGGGATTATGAGCATAACCAATCAAGGAAAGCCTGTGTCCAGCAGTGGACCACAATAGGCTGATGATGATGATGATGACTATGTATATATGTACGTATTTATACGTAACAAATACTTTGATTCGAATGAAATAAAATTTTAACTGCTTACGTTAATTTATCAATGTCAGGAACATAACTATATGTATTTTTTTTTAAATCTTTAAAGGAGGTTTGTCACACAGTGGCTATGCCATCCGCATGGATAAAGGCGTCATGTTAAGGCTTACTAATTTATGTTTTATTATAGCTTAATATAAGGAACTTATAGCTTAATATAATATTTTAAGGAACCTATTACTTTTGAAGGAACAGGGCGACATGCGTATGGTATACCATAACAGTATGTAGTCAATCAGTTAATGGCAATCCACTAGTTTTAAAAGTTTAACCACTAGTTTTAAAAGTTGCACTAAATTGTTGATACTTTCATAACTAGATGTTTTTGGAGACATGTAAAGAGCCATACCGAGAGATTGACAGAGTGCACCAGGAGCTGCTACAGTTTGAGAAAAATGTGAACAATTTGAAAAAGTCTTGCGGACTGTTTGACATTCAGCCGCCCGATGAAAAAAATCTCAAGCAATGTAGACGTGAATTAAAACTAGTCAAAGTACGTGAAGTCTTGTTTATTTTTCCAATCTTATAATAAGGGCCAATATACAGGCAATAATATAAGGAGCTTTATATAATATAACATAACTACTTTATATAATATTAAAAGTAGCTATTTTAAATAATATGACACTGCTATTTTATATAATAAAAAAATTAAAAGTAGCTGTTGTAAATAATATAACATTGCTATTTTATATAATATAAAATTGCTATTTGATATTATATATCTTATCTTATATTTGTTAATGGTTTAATTATTTTGCATTTCGTAGCAACTGTGGGACTACTATTACCTTGTTATGGGAACTATTGAGTTTTGGAAGAAGTCTCCGTGGAAGAAGATAGACGCAGACGGCATGGACCAGGAGTGCAAGAGATTCACTAAAGACTTGCGGCAGCTCGATAAAGAGATGAGAGTTTGGTAATTGGTTACCAATTTATCATTCACTTAATTTTACCGTCTCGTTAGTCAATTGGTTGAAAACAACACTGCAGAGCTCCTGGGTAGGAATCTCGGGCTATTACTATTGGATCTTATTTACAAAACATCTAATTAATATTCCTAGTAGAGACCAGGAGTCTGGATTCGAGGCCGGTGTATGGCAATATTTCTATTTCTTTGTGGAATGTAAAATAACCTAACGTAACTTCACGCCTGTAATCCCCGAAGGGCTAGGCAGAGGAATGCAGGACATTCCGACGATTCACGGGTTTACGTCCCACTATGGAATAGGTGGTAAGCCTATTGCCATGCATCGGGTACATATCCAGACTCCGAACCACTATTAGAAAATCTAAATTAGAAAATTTTGTAGTGTTCGACCCGGGAATCGAACCC
>DWEI01003729.1:0-12484 GCA_018245875.1 Mysoria ambigua | reverse complement strand
GATGTATTGTTTCTCAAGTTTTTACCGCTGCTTATTTTTTTTATTTGGTGAATTCAATTTATTTTTCAATTATATTTTTGTGTGATTAAATTTATTATCTAATGATCTTTTGCAGGTGTCCGTTTCATTACAGTACAACAACTATTATCAATAAAAAGATTGGCATAAAACACAATAGCTTTTAACAGAAGTATTGCTTAGCCAATTTGAATCCTAATTAATTGTCTATTCCAGTTATTCAATTTTTAATTATAAAAAAAATACATCGTAACAGTGAGCCAATATTTTAGAACTTATTGCTGAGGTATAAAATAAAAGGAATTCAATATGCAAAATCTATGGCACTAAGCTTATCACCCATTCTGTCGAAGGATGTAAACGTAACTGGTGAAACGTGGGAGTGTGCTTCATTCATACGGAGTTTACAAGCGGGATACTGCGTTAACAAAAGGAAATTACTTAAGGACAAAAAACGAATTTCAGGTAACCCCTTCTACGTAAAAATACTCCAACTATGAATTTAGTCACATATGTAAAACAACTAGCGAAGAATTTAATATCAAAGAATGAATCCCTGGGAAAAGTAATATCAAGTTACTTTATGGTACGGAATAATATTAAACTCGCTACAAATCTATCATTTGCTCAAGAATGTTCCGTTTCGCCGGCCCCTCTTGATCTCTTGAGTGAGTTAAGTAATTGTATTTTGTTTCTTTTACAAAAAATGATGGGAAAAAGACGAGATATTTAATTTTTTTTATAAAATTAACAAAAATTTATTAAAAAATAAAATTCTTCAAACACGTATTTACGTTTTTTTCTTTACATTTTCATGAGATTAATTTAATAAATTTCCATTCTCCCAGAATCACTTAAGAATATTTTTATTTATATTAAGAATTCAATCGATACGTTTCAGGGAATACCTTATTACTGAATCCCACAAGCACGTCTAAAATGCGTACTTTTAAACAAGATTTTTTAACACCAACTTTCTGTTTAACGTTCACGTTGTAAAAGCTGTTCGTTCACAACTTTGTTTACAGACGGAAGACGAATATACATGGTCGGTAACGTTCACGTAAAACATTGACTCGAAGAGTAACGCTGCCGACAGCATCTAGTCCACTGGGGACGTAACATACGCTTCTAAATAAACATTGTGAATAAATAATACACGTATTTATATATACAAAAACCCACCTGATGTTATGTATAGGTAACGCCTTAGTGTAACGCTAGTATCTTTCGCTACACAAATATGGAATAGCATCTGACATGCAATGAGTCTCAATGGTAGTAGCAAAAAAATAGGTCGATACCAGAAGGAACCCCAGCGATGACACGATCTGGGCTTCCAAACACTGATGTATAACAAAAACTATGAACTCAATATATTTTTGGTAAGTGCGATGAAATAACATTAAAAAAATTAATTACAATAACGATTATTTTTAAAAACGTTTACATTCGGTAAGGTTACTTTAATTATATGCAGAATATACTTTTCGGTTCCGATAATAAATACTTGTACACTTCGCTATGCGTATCTTAAATATGTATGTCGTGTTCACGTCCAATGAGATGTAATATCGGGCCTGCACGCAACGTCGCGCTCGCGTCTCAAATGGATATGCACACGACGTCATTACATTTCAAAAACAACTTTACCTATATGAAATATGACAATACAATGTATGAAAAAAATTATAGTATATTATAGAATTTTAAGTTAATACTGTATTGTTTTTATTGTTCTGATATGAATGAAATAAATGTATTAAAAACATTTTCCTAAAATTGTCATTATTATTAATTTGCAAATAAACACCATAAACATACACACTATTACAGATAAATATATTATCATACAGACAGCGCGCATATACGCAAGTATATTTAAATTAAGGAATTCACAGAGTTCACAATCAAACCTGACTCCTTTCACCACATACAAGCATGGTCAGCGGCCAGCATTTGGTTTATGGGCTAGGCAGATAGTACAGAGAACCTGTATTGTTTATTTTTATAGATTTAAGGTGTACCTTCTATACTGCTTACTCTTTAAATACTCCTTACGCCGGTAATAAAATATAGGAAAGAAAATATTATGTTACGGCAAATTTGTATTAAAACATCCGTCTTAAATATACATAACTTAAATATACACGCGTCAGATCAACATAAAAACAACATGCGTAGAATGAGTGTATTATGTTACTTTACGACAAACTCACCTGTACTTTGTCGTACTTTGTCGCACGTAAAAATCCCGTCTCCGTGCGTAATGAGGCGTCATATCAGACATTTACGCACCGCCTCGTCGCGCCGCCGTCTCGCACGAAGCGCGCACGTTAAGTTGAAATATATGTTCAGTCTTATAATATATAAGATTCCGTTATTTATTTTTAAGAAACAATAAATTTGCAATTTTACGAATAGAAATTACCGAACTCGTTCGAAAATTCTTAGCGTTGGGTCACTAAAATAATACATTTGTTGATTTAAAAGTTATTTTATAAAGGTTAGGTAACATAAACGTGATACATACTTATTATTTTATAGTTTTTATAAGAAACATAACTTTCGCCAAATTGTTTTTCTGATGTATGAACAACGTTACTGTAAAGTTTTATCTAAATCCGTTTTTTTTTATAACAAAGTAGATACAAGATACCAAGATAGATTCATCCGTCCACACAAACTTTCGTATGTATAATATTTATTAGCAGGACTAGTAGGATTGATTGCCTCGTTGGTCGTGTTGGTTGCAAATGCGACTGCAGATCGGGGGGACTCAGATTCGATTCCCGGGTTAAGTAAATTGAATTCACCAAATAAAAAAAATAAGCAGCGGTAAAAACTTGAGAAACAATACATCTAATTTTAAGCCTTTGGAGAAATTCGTGAAAAATGTTTTCTGCGGGCGGACGCGGTGGACGGGCCGGCAATTAGTGGGCCACACACTTTTCATCTGAGATTTATAACGCCACTGAGATATGACTCATTAGTACTACATACCCCACTTTTCATTTAAATAGTGAACAATAAAATGAGGTTTTCGAAAAGCTTTCGCGTGTATCTGAATGTTATATATTATCTGTTTACCATTTTGATTTGGTCATATGTGTTTCTACGTAGTTATATACGCATAGTTGTATATACTCGTATTTAAAATATATAGTTATGTGATGCTTACAGACATATTAATATTAAAAAACAACAATTCATTAAAATAAACACATTCAAATTACTCTTATGTTCATCCATGATAAATTGATAAATTAATTCATGATAAATTAATACAACAAAATCAATTAGACACGTTTCTAGCACTCGGTAAATGTAGAGTCAAAATAAGTATAAACCATCTTTAGTTTCACTATTAATTAACGTTTCAGTATTGATTTGAACAGTGCCCATCGAAACATGCAATTAAGTTTCTTTTAGTGCTTTACTCAACTCTACGATACAGTATTATTACTTCAATACAGTATAATCGATAATTCTTTTACGAATACTAATAAATTCGGGAAACCTGTTTTTTTTCTGATTTCAGAAACTTCCATTGGAGGACTGTAACCTACTATTCCGTATATCCCTTTTGTCATTCAGCATAAACACATCCCATGCGTATTCAACAGCACCCTATCAGTATTCAAACTGTGTCTCTGGTATAAACACTGTGACACCTTTGTGTCTAAGCTTTGTGGCATCGGAATTGGGGAACGATGTTACTCTGTGAATGAGATCTCTGTATGTACATATATTGAATTTGTATGTCGTTTCGTGTGCGCATTTAATGTTAATGATAGCTTCCGTCCCTCGGGCATCGGTTACCAGAAATTAATATGTTACTATAATGTAATAATTTCAGTAATTTTTGTTGTACCGTTGCTAGCGAAAGTTTAGTATTGAAGATATTGTTTGTGGAAAATATCCATGACTTCAACATGTCCTTTTGAAGCCTAAACTGATACTGCGCAATTTTATATTTAATACACTAAATATACTTTTTGCTGAGAAAAACTTAAATCTGTCTAATAAATGCAAAAGCTTGCCTGGCACGCTCCGTCTCAGAGTGCTGCAGGGTAATGGTATAAAAATACTTGAATCTCAACGTGCTGTCAAAAGGATAGCAAAAGTTGAATATACATAGATAGCTCTGAGTCTTCTTGCACGCGAATAGAATTCCTGGGGAAATGCCAAGTTTATCTTTAATACTAGTTAGTTTGGGCAATGACGATAACAAACCCTTTTCGAATACCTTATGATTTTTAAATAGAATGTTAAGGTGAAAATGTCTCCAGCATAAATTGTTCTTTGAATACATTTCTGTACACTTCGGTTTACTTAAATTATTATTAATAAATAAAAGAATAACAAGTGAGATACCATATGAAAAGTCCGCAGGCGAAGATATACGTTGGTAGTTAGTTAGCAACGTGTCCGCCAAAAGCGGGGATCAGATCGGGCCGCTTCAATTTCTTGCGGAAAACACGCCAGTTGATGGTGCTACGGCTTCCGTGTAAAGAGACAGCGATTATTGTACAGTAATTTAAATAAAAAATTGTTTTATTTATGTCATGTTTTTCACAATTTTTTCGAAATGTTGCTTTATATTTACGATTTTGAACTTCAAATTTAAAGCAAATATTGACTTTCAACCATTCAAACGAAACAACAATACGAAGCTTTCTAAAAGAAAGCTTCGCATAGAATTGATCAATTTATAAATGAACTTCCTTTTATTTTATGCTTTATACACTAGTCTAGAAAATACACTGAACACCTAAATGTTACCTAGACTAGTAATTGTCGCGAAATGAGCGAGTCCAAGTCAATGACCGTACTCTATTATTATGGAGACACATTTTCTCCTTACTATGATATTGCCCACAATTAACAAAACTGCGGAATACAATAATGTTTACTTCAAGAAGATTCAACTTTAAGTTTTATTATAAAAATATAAAAAAAACAATTCAAATACCTTCAAATGGATTGTACACAATAATTCTGTTGGTATTCAATTCGCTTCTGCTCATAAATTAAAACGCTCCCCATGGCACAGCGGATCCGAAACGTCGACCTGCGGAAATTGGCCGAGTCTGCGAATTAAAGCGAGCGATACACGGAAAGAGGATTTCACAATTAGGCCGGAACCACACAGTGTACATTGCATATCGAGTTACCTTGTTGTTCAGCAAGCACAACTCGTCACTAAACAGGCTTTGATTTAAGTTTAAACTGTACACTATACAGTTATACATTTATAATAATATACCCCAATCTTCGGGTAACCTGTTTGCATGAGATCAGCTTGGTAGACTTCTTGAGCGTCCCCATTCTAAAACATATGTATCTAAGTCTTTTATAAATAACACTGAAGCATTAACAGTTATGTACTAGAGTGTATAGATAAATTTGGTCATCATCGAAAACGTAATACTGACGAAATTCTTGATAACAAAGAAATTTTATTGTCTTTTCTTAAAACAGATTATATATATACAAGTTTTTCTGTCATGTTCTAAATAGAAAGTATTAATTTTAAACGGCTTATTTTCTTTTGATTTCACGGCAGATTTCTAAGCTAACATTTTGAAAGTTCTATAGAATTACGTATAGCGACGCCAGTACGGTCACATCCTTATTTTCAAGTGTCCTTGCTGGAAAAGCGTAGCGGCCATATTGATTTTTTCGACGTGTCATCTAGATAACAGTTGACTTCAACACTTTTTTCTTTTTGAATTAAAACATTTTATAACTGACGTCCGATATGTTTTTTTTCTTTTTGGTGTTTTCTAAACTACATAATGATGTTTCGATGTAAATTGTAAAGGTATCCACATAACCAAAAACTATCTTTTTTTCGTTAACATATTTCTCTATGAAGACCCATGTAGGAAAATGTCAAACTGAAAAAGCAACATGTTTTACTTAAATGTTTGATTTACAAAATGTTCAATTTACAATCTCTATCTTACTACCCTACAATACAAACCCCTAATGATCGTGATCATTATATTTTTACCAGTGTCTTAATTCAAATTCAACATTACAGTTTGAATTTAAAGATAATGTTGGTAACTATTATATTGATTTTTTAATTTTCATTTATCGAAATTATTATTAAACTTCGAGACTAGAACATCTAGAACAAAGATAATACTGTACTATAATTATTTCTCTGATGGTCATATTATTTTTAAAACTTATGCATCACGTAATCGTCAATGCTTATTATGTAAAAACTAACGAAACTCGTCAAAGTAACTGAAAATCATAACAAGACTGTACTCGTAACTCAGTTTAAAGTTTCCTAACAAAGTTTGAATGGGGTTCTAAATTATATTGCGTTTTCCATTTCCGCGAAGCTGTTATGCCACTGATCAATTGTTGAAATTGAACCATACTCGAATTACAATGGCGGCCATAACTTTTAGTGTTCCTTTTATTGCGAGCCCCTAAAATGCTGCAGCGAATTAGCCCCGTAAACTTACGAGCGACTAACGCGGTGTTTAAAGATGGTTTCCTGTTTTCTAAGGTGTTATTTTTGTTTTATGTAGCTTATGTTAACGTAACCGTAAATTGAGCGTTTAAATGTTAATGAAAAGAGGACAAATTATTGGCAATACACTAGTTTGCGTATATTTTCGGAGTTTACTGGCGTGATGTTGCGTTTTACTGTTAATCTCTTCACGAGTATTTACGTATACGATTAAATTAGCTGGCCGCTTAACTGGTTAATAATCATAGCATTCGTTTTTAAGATAACGGTAAAAGACTAATAAATTAAAATAAAATTGTTCGTTTGTGAATATTATTTGGTAATCTACAAAAACATTGTCATCGCAAGTAAATCGTTACATACTATGGAATTTTCAATTGTGAAAGTTCATAAAACCGTAAAATCTGCACTTTATAAATCATCAACTATGAACTTGATGAATTGATGAATTGATCATTGACAGTCCTGAGAACGTTAAGTCTCAATGTGGTTCTAAAAATTTTAAAAATATCCAATACACGTGTTGCCTACAAATCCGTATCTCCTATCTCCACATATCTTCATTACGCCAGTCTGGACACGTATGTTCTACGTTTTACGCGGTGACGTAACAGACCGTTCAGCACCGAAACGTAAAAGGATTGTACCTGAACAAACCCCGGTGGAAACGCTCAGGAATTCTCCATTATCAGCTCTTTCGTTTTATTTTAAATAGGGCTCACGGTCGGTGCCTCGTTTTTATTACCGGCGGCATTTTAACGGCGCTGCTCGTAAAGCGAGCATGAATCTAAAACGGGACTCGTCGCTATGTATCTGATCGGGCACGCATAAACCTCCCCTAGTCAATTTATAAGTGGACTTTTAAAATTTATATTATATATATCACCATGTCACGGCCCGACACCCTGTACAATAAGATTTCGTCCAACTTATACATAGCTAGACTCAATTGAAATGTTAAATTGAATTCGATCAAGTAATATACTTTTCATTTGTTTCATGTTAAACACTTACTGTGCCTTTCATTGGATCGAGCAAAATGCGTGTAATGACTTCTGCTTCAAAGTTATATTAGTCATCACCATTACCGTCATCCTCATCATCATCATTATCTTCATCCTCATCAACATTATAGTGATCATTATCATTATCACCATTGTTTTATTATTCCAGTTGTAATCAAGAGTCCGGCTATAACTTGATATATGAGTGATGATGCATAGTGTGTTTATTAAGTGTTGATCCCTGTAGCGCACACTCTGCCCAACTTAGGATCTTATGCCCATGTTATGTTTCTTCAGTGCAAAACAAATTGCGGTATTACATCTCAGGTAATCTGGTACCAACTGGCCACAATTGATACTGAGTTCATAAGACTGCACCACAATGAGTCTTTCTCCTATTATATAGCATTTGCATAATAACATTGTTAACCAAAAAAGACTCTCGCCTCTCCGTCCTCGTAAAAACAAAACGAGTACGCGTAATCATGGCCGGCGGAGTACATCCGGTTAGAAATCAGGTTAACTGGTGTTAACGTTTCCACACATTTCGCGAAATATGACGTGACATTTATAATGCAAACGCAATTCCGCTGATTGGGCTGGAATGGCGTTTCCAAATTGGTTCGTCGATTGTGATTTCGGTTAAATGATATTAATTAGATCATCGCAACAACCTCGTAACACTCATTTAGTTTAATTTCAATTGGTTGATTTACGTTTTGAAATGTTCAAGAGCTGATTCGAATAGCGGAAATAATTGCAACATTACAAAATTATAGTCATAATATATATATTCTATTACCTACTTGGTCGAGTGGTTGTCAGAGGGAGTGCTTAACGAGAGGTCCTGAGTTCAAATTGAAGTTTTCAACTTGGATTTCTAGGTAACATTTCTAGTAGTAGCTTTCTAGGAGATATAAATAGTACCTAGTAATAGTGAATTGCGAGTGGTATGTTTTATTTTTTAATTGTTTAACTAATACGTTTTATTACTCTAATATAGACACGTGTCATATTTTATGCGACTTGTTATTATACTTTTAAAAAATAATACAATTATTGACTGCCTCGTTGGTCGTGTTGGTTGCATGTGCGACTGCCGTTCGGGTGATCCCGGGTTCGATTACTGGGTCGGACACTATAAAATTTTCTAATTTAGATTATCTAGTAGTGGTTTGGAGACTGGATATGTGCCCAATGCATGGCAATAGGCTCATCACCTATTCCATAGTCGGACGTAAATGTTACCGTTGAAACATGGGAGTGTTCTGCATTCCTTTGCCTACCTCTTCGGGTTACAGGCGTGAAGTTTAATAACAATAAACAAGGTATATATATAGCCTCGTTAGTCGCTGCGGTTGCAAATGCGACTGCCGATCGGAAGGTCCTGGATTCTAATCTCGGGGCGGGCATTATCAGAGTTATTAGATCTAAATTTTCTAGTAGTGGCTCTAAGTCTGGTTAAGTGCCCGGAATTGGTAATAGGCTAACCAACTATTCCGTAGTAGCACGTAATCTTAACGGGTGGAACGGGAGAATGTAGTATATTCTTCTGCGCACCTCTTCGCTGGTTACAGGCCTAAAGTTACGTTATTGAGATAGCTCAAAAAATAAAAAAATCCAACATCTAAAACATTGACATAGTCTCTAAAACTTGCTTAATTTCAAACAAAACCAGTGATCGTCAAGCTTTCGTTTTTTTTACAAAAACAAAAGCTCAGCCCAAGAAATAAACAGTTCAAAAAAGACAATCCAAGTTTGGGCAGACGAAGTTTTCTAATATTCTCACAACCCAATGTAATCCGGCCCTCCAAAATTCGCTGTCCATAACGATCTTGTCTTACTGAAAACGATTAACTGGAAGCTTCAAAATAATTCTCGCTTATCGTAGTCGGTGATCAGCGTTCGGCCGGATAGACTTGGATGGGCTTGGGTGTAATTCTTTGTAATTATATATTATTATGTCATACACAGTACAAAGTATAACGTGACAGAAGATAATGTCACTATAAATATCACCGCCATAGATTTCGCCACTATAGACGTCGCCATTATAGATGTCACAATTATAGATGTCGTCAAATAAAGTTGGCACCATTAAGAGTAACAGATGTAGGAAATATATAATATTATTATTACAGCCCTTATTAAAATCTTTATAGTGCATACATAAAATATGTGTGAGTTAATATATGTACATATGAATAAATGAACTAATAGAAAAGAATTTATTTTACTTTATATATTCATTGCTGGTAAATTTTTGTGGCGGATCATTATATAAAACAAATATAATACACCACTGATCAATAAAACGCAGCATGTACTCATCTTGAATGTCATTGGAAATGAAGTGCGTAGTTGATAAACATGCAATAACATTGTTATGCATTAATTAATATATGAAAATAATGTTTGTAAAATATAATTGTTACTTTTATTATAATATAACCGTCGCACTAGGTCGATATCAGCGTAGGCAGATAGCAACGAGAGTCAAATATTTCTTTCATACCTGACGTGTGCCTTCAAACATTCTATGCACAGCAGTTTTTTGGATTTCTGACACCATCTACCGGCCATTATATGATTTATTCTACCATGATAGATTTTCTTGTAACTTTTCAATTTAATCGTGAATAAGTATTATATGTATTAGTAGTTCCTCGTTCTCTGTCAGACCAGTCTATAAAAGAGCTTGCCGAACGTAATTTTGCATGAAAGAAATGATAAACTTTTTGTGCAAGTCGTCGGTTTCGGAGCGATTAGATTAAAGGCGCATTAATGAGGCATACGCAATGATATCTCCTTTTTTCTCAGTGTTATTTCTTTCCTGTCAGGTTTCTGGGGTTCAATTAGTTTTCTCAAAAAAAAAATATGCTGCTGGTTACTTGAACGTGACCACGAAATAGAGGTATCTATCGACATTGCTTATTTTCTACGAGCATCCAATATTATTTATTGTATTTAATACAGAAAATTCATCAACATCAGTCTATCTGAATCCAGTGCCGCACATAGACCTTCTCGTTTCAGAATGTATGGTTTCAGAATGTGTACAATATAAAGGAGTTTCTGGAGATTATCCATAAGTGAGAGACCTTCGGCGTCAGAGTGCTGAGCAGGAATGGTTTACTCGTTGCGTCTTTGAAATGGGCATAACCTCGTATATAACTACATAAACATAATATCACGCCTATACAGGGGGTACAGGTAAAAGGTAGGCAGAGCAATGTAGAAGTCTCCCACGTTTCACCAGTTACGCTTATGTGCTACTATGGAATAGGAGGAAAGCTTATGGTACATGTCCAGACTCCGAGCCACTATTGGAAAATCTAAATCAGAATATTTTATAGTGACCCGACCCATTAATCAAACCGAGGACCTCCCTCTCGCCAGTCGTACTTGCCACCAACACGATCATCGAAGCAGTCAAATGAAGGCGACGAGGTTAAAATCAAGAAGCGGGAGTATTTATCGAAATAACTACGCAAAAAAAAACATAAAATTAAACCGAAATGAAATGTTACTTGAAATGATAAATATTCATCGGGGCAGGCGTACGAAAAATTAGCCGAAAAAATCTATGGACACCGCGCCGCCCGCTGATCAACATCGACTAATTGCATATACGCTGACTACACAATAAGCCGGCCGATTTTTTTCAACCTGCGGATAAAAAAAGATGAGTCTCCCAACAGTGTGGTAATAGCAATCCGATGCGAAAGTTAATCGCGATAACTATCTTTTATGCTGCATACATGTTACAGTAACATTTTGAAATCCGAATCTTATTAACATATTTTGTCATTGACATGTGATTCTATATTATGTAGTCTGTACTCGTTTCGGCTATATGTATACTAAATAGTATAGGAAGATATTTACAAACATTATCAGTAACTATCTGTCTCCCCCGTACAGGACCTGGCATAATTAAAATAAGTCATTGAGTCTATGAGTAAAAATGAAGTCTATCCAGTAAAAATGAAGTCCATGAGCAAAAATGAATAAAAACAGTCATTTTCACATTACACACTTCACGGACACGTGAAGGATATTTAAGCTTTAATCACAGGGTGGAAGAATGGGGAGAGCCGACTATTCAAGTACTGGTTAAACCTCAGGGGTGGTTAAGAGCTAACTTGTGACATATGCATCTCTTAACCGCGGTACTGTTTCATACAATTTAGCGCATTCAAGGATCTTATAAAAGGCACTTCTCAGCGAGGGTCGGAGTGCGAGTGAAGAGTTACTTGTGCACAAAAAGTTATAATTCTACGATGGACCTACCGTACGCTAGGGGAATAATCCGGCAGACGGCGTCAAATTGGGGACGTTCTTTGTGTTGCGTCTATATTTTTTTCGTTTCTAGGAGATAAAATGAAATTTAGACGTTTTGAATTTGAATCTACCGTATTGGAGGGTTTTGGTACACCTTTTATTATTTATTTGTTCAAAATTGAATAATGGGATATAAATCTTGATAAGTATTTTTGAACGACATGAAAAAAGCTGTTAAACAATATTATTTTGGTTTCATAGAAGTATCCCATTAAATATATATTACATTTCACATCTAGTTATACTCGATCATATTAGCAGAAGGAGACCAGCAGTCAAGATTTTATATTTGTGATTAGATTATGTCACACAGAGAACACGATGGTGGATATTTTCTGCAATTTCAGGTTATGTCAGTCAGTGACCATAAACGTACCGTCCCAATTGTGAACCTTATTCCATTTTTGAATTCAACTTAAGGTTATTGTTTATTGTTCTTGAATGCACGCCTTCATGCACCATCTTTGCTCCTCTGGGGGTGGCAAAGATGGTGCATGAAGGCGCGCCTCAGGCCTGGGGTGTATACTGGAGTGTATACAGTTTATCAGTGGAGAGGTAGCGGCGGTCATTCATCACATGTCTAGGGGCAAGTCACCGGGCCACGATGGGCTCAGCATAGAGC
>DWEI01003728.1:0-12488 GCA_018245875.1 Mysoria ambigua | reverse complement strand
CGTCCCACTATGTAATAGGTGGTGAGCCTATTGCCATGCATCGGGCACATATCCAGACTCCGAACCACTATCAGAATCCTAATTATATTTTCTAGTAGAAAATTTTCTAATTAGATAATTTTGTAGCGTTCGACCCGGGAATCGAACCCGGGACCTCCCGGCAGTCGCGCTTGCAACCAGCACGACCAACGAGGCAGTCAAATGTTTTATTTAATGGAATCAAGTTTGTCGGTTTTACCGCCAATCTTTACCAAAAAATAATTAGGTAGATGTCACAAATCGAAACAAATCTATGAGTAGACTATAGCTGATATTGTTTATAAAGATTATCCAAATAAAACAACGTAAACTTGAAAAGATGGAAACAGGTATTTACATCAAGCAACCTAACTCCTAACAAGTTATTTCTGCACATAATGACAAGCCGAAACAATAAAAAATAGAAGTATGACACGTAGAATTGTAGAATTACAAATAATAAATATACAGATTCAGTGAATTTTTCCAAAGTACCAGTCGTTCAAACCAATCAACAGTCCTCGCACGTCGAATCGGGAATGAAATCAACTATAAAAGAGTCGCACGCCTAGATCAAAAAAAGGTTAATGATAATAAAGCATCGAATGAGCTAGAGTATATATTCTTAGTTTTCTGGTACAACAAAAAGGAATTGCGCAATGATCCAAGAAATTAAATACAATATTTCAAATAGGTTCAATGACACTGCATGTTTAAACGCACTTAATTAATAGAAATCAGAAAGGATTTGAGTGTTCTATGTATGTTAATGATGAACTGAAATCCACCTGAGATTAATGCGGTAATTCGAAACATAATCATAGTTTCGCAAGCCAAATAAGGTCCTAATACGTATTAATTAATAATGCTCAAAGTTATTAAACTGCTCCTCAATTAGCATATTGAAGTACACTGAAAAGTAAAGATTGAGCTAGACAATTTATTCTTGTAATGGGTAAAGAATTACGTAATCATCACAGTAATGAAGCGATGCAAGCATTTTACACTTGAATTTACCAAGTTGACATATTAAAAAACAAACATATATTATAACAAGGCAAAGATTTTTGATTTTATCAACAAAAACTAATGTATATATCTTTGTAACACGCGACAATTAGCTTACGTTGATATTTATAAAACGATTATTTACCGTGTTCATTGTAACACTATAACACTGAGTTTGATTCGAAATGCAGAAAAGAACCGAATTAACAATTCTTATAGAATTACAATAGACATAAAACATTTATATATCTGGCTCTTAGACCACAGCTAACGTATTAACAGGAACCAAAGATCTCTGGTTTAAAATATATAGTACACATTATAATCAATAAAATATTATTAATAATAATTTGTACGAATTTCTGCAAGTTTCTGGCCATTAGGTTCTAAAACATAAATTTTGAATAAAACTTGCATGCAGACGACAATATATACATATATACGATGATTTTTTTAGGAAAGTTAGAAACAAAAGTGGACACTGCAGGCACCCTTGAATCACACCAGCAGCATTCATGGAATTCCTAACGCAAAATAATGTTGCTCAAATTTAATACGCTGTCGACAACCTTTCACGTAATAACTAAACTATATCGAATACAATTACCAAAATTGTTTAGAATACCAAGAGAATATCAAAGTCCACTGTGGCAAATGCGTTACTAAATTCTAGCAACACTGGTACCATAAGCTTTCGATTCCCTAGCTCGCCGTATATCACCCGTTATCTTTAATAAAGCAATAGACGTGCTTTGTCTTGCCCCAAAAGCCAAATTGGATGGTATTGGACAAGACGCCCGAGGATATGCCAAGGAAAAGAAAGGAAAGCGTAGACATAGAATCTGAGGAACACTGAAATGTTGTGTTAAATAATTCTCGAAAAGTCAGAATTTTGTTGCATATATTATTATCAAATGTTGACTTACATTAAAATAATACATCTCATCACTAAAAAAATATTGAGTATTTCATTATATGTTAATTATAAAGGGCTTAACTGGCGTGGATTATCGAGATGGTCCAATTAGCTTAGAAGCTACTCAAAGTCCTTAATCAAAAGGATGAGCGAAATCAGAACGGTGACTCTGTACTCTGTCACAAATCGTGAAATACACGTAAGGTAAGCCGTAAATCAAGGTAAAAATTATGAATATTTAATTATAAACCTAAAATTTGTGCTTTTACTTAAAATGTTCCAGACTAAATACTCAATTTACACATAGAAGATAAGAAAAAAACATAACATGACAAAGTAACTTTTGAATAGCATTTTTTTGTAAAAATAAAATTGTGATATTTGTTTGGCTTTTGTTTTACACACAACACATGTGTTAATACGTCAGTCGTGAATCCGACCAAAATCGAATTCACATTTAAACTCAACAACACTCATAAATAACAAAAACTGTACAGTAAAGCTTGTTCCCTATTGATTCAGCACCAGGGGTCCGACACTACATATGTGGTAGTGGGGTAGTATGACCTGAAACAATTTAACATTGATATGAATAATGAAGCCAAGTAATATATCTTAATCTATAAGTCCGAATTTTAAATATTATCCACACCTCAAACGGTTTCGTGAATTTGGGCTCGCTATAACCTTTAATGGTTTCAGAATTTCAGAACTTGACACCTAGTCTCGTTTTTTCTGGCTACATCATCGGGGATCACAAGCATATAAACGTTTAGAAGAATACAATAAACATTTTTGGTAGATAAAATTTGGTAGATGTCATTTTAATGGTTGGGTTGAACGCAAAGAATATACAACTATATGTATATTCTAGAAGTTTGTAATGGCATATAGACATAGAATGTAATGTGCTTATTGGCGGGAAATTTATGCCAATGTTACGTAAATTGCGTCATTTAATTACAATGCGTTATCTAATTTCGGTTAAATCACATAAACCTATATTATTTCACTATTAAATGTATGATAAGCGAAACCGTACAGATAATAACTATTAAACAAAATATATTTACAGTATAAGGCCTATAACGATTGGTAGGATTTGTCTTATGTGGGACGGATAATAGAGAGATGTAAGTGGATTTCGGAACAAATGTCTTATGTAATACAAAAACCAGGACAAGGACTCCATTCTGCAATCGAATGCGAAGAGCTGGAGATCGAGTTCAGTAGAGCGCTATTAGAGGGAGCTGAGCAATGGACGGGAATAGGCTGATGATGTTGATACCCACTCATTCGAGCAATACAAACCGAAAAAATATCATAGTTAAATTTTAGAAAAAACTATTTATGTAACTTTATGCCTGCAATCCCCGAAGAGGTAGGTTGAGGAATGCAAGACTCTCGCACGTTTCAAAACCATTTATATTTATATATTTGTGCATTATTATTGCATAAATAATGAGGCAAAAATTTAATCTCTTATTGCAAGCTGACACCGGTAACATGGTGGATAACTGATCGATGCATCATTTGTGGTTTGATAGCCCATTTTAATGAAACATTATAGGTAGTGCGGTGTATTGGAAAATAAATTTATTATATTAAATATTCATTTTCAATACGAGTACCAGTTAATTATAGACATCATGAAACTTTCATACATTTCAGGTGAATAGAACATAATAAAATAGCTTTGAATTTGTTCGGATTCTCGACTCGGATAGCACAGTCGCGCGCCGAACAATGGCAACGAATATTTCCTTTTCCATTTCTCCACCACGTCATATTGTTTCGATCGGACTTCGCTTCGCATTGAAACCCAGTGGACGGGTTCACCGCGGTATAAACAAAATACGAATCTCTACGAACACACTTACACTGGCCACATTTAAACGAACCTGGCTGGCTGATTGTTTTACATTATATCGACACGCCAGTTCGCTTACGGAGTGGGCAGAGAGCATGAAGTGTAGAATATATTTATACTTAACGATACGCCATACGTCTTTCACATTTACCGCTCTCTTCATACATTGGCGTCGGCTCGGAGACTATGGATACCGTAACGTAGAAAGAGTCTCGTGTACCTGTACCCGTGACCGTATCCGCCGCCGTAGTAACCGCCGCCGTACCCTCCGGTGTAGTAGCCGCCGCCGTAGCCGCCGCCGTAGCCGCCACCGTAGCCGCCGCCGTAGCCCCAGCCGCCGTAACTCCTGCCGTGGCTGAGCGCACTGCCCAGAACGGCGCCGCCCAGTAGGCCAGCCTTGGCTCCAATTACACCAGCGCCCAAACCAACAGCGCCCGCTCCTATGGCGGCCGCTCCGACCAGACCAGCGCCTAAGAATAATCATTGTTTATTACAGTCTCATATCGCTTATATTAATGGATGCTTCAAACAAAACCATTAACATATTATATAATTATATCTATTCAAATCCTTATTTCGATACAGTATCAGAACTGAAATTAAAAAACGAACATTTTATTTAACACTTTTTATTTCAGTGTTACAGAAACATTCTATCTTTTTTATATATATTAATACCTTCGTATCATTATTAAACCTATTACCCTTAGAGACGGAGACGGAATCCCAAAGCACTAGACCTCCTTTACATACACATATACCGATGCACACTGCTCGATATAGGTAGACCTGTACTAGTAGTCTAGAATATTTGCACAGTTACACGCGGCGGTATAAATATTGCGCCCCATCGGGAGGCGTCATGTGTTATCTAATACGGATTACGCAGTAGATCCGTCACAGCTCCCGCGGGGTGGAAAGTTGCTACGTGTTTACAACATCAATGCGGTCGGCGACGGAGCGGACCTTCGCATAATAACAGACGACGTGTGATCGTAACCTCACGCCTGCAATCCCCGAAGAGGTAGACAGAGGGGTGTATCGGGAGTGTCATACACTCCACTGTCTACCTCTCACCAGTTATGATTTCGTGGCGAGCCTATTGCCATACACCGGGCACATTTCCAGACTCCGAGCCACAAATAGGAAATCTTAGATAGAAAAATCCAGTGGTGGCCAACCCAGAGATTGAACGCAGGATCTGCCAATCGGCAGTCGCGCTTGCAACCAACACGACCAAGGAGGCAATATATAATGACTAACATATATACTTATTATTATAAACCACATATGTTTCTATAAAGCTGACTTTTATTGTCATTATATCATCACGCCGTGTCCTATGCGAGATGGGTGAAATGCATCGAGCGCCAAACATATCTAAACTTGTAAATTTGACGTGCTTGTTAATATTTAAATATTATTTACTAACAAATTCATGTTTAGTCACACATCATTCGCCTATCCGACGTTGTGACTCTAAGTAGGATAAAAACAGCGTCACGTGGACGGTCTGCGCCAAGTATTAAATGTATGACAAATAAAGACATGTTCGCCGTCCGTGTTTTGGACTTAATAACCAGTCATTCGTATATAATGGGCGCGGCAATAAAAATGAGCTCTGCTGATAAATAATAGATCGGGTTATCTCGTTTGGTGGCATAGATTATTATCTCATCTCTCACTTTTATAATCACATTATTATATTATAACAGGGACATTGCGGGGACAGGTTCTAGTTCGCATAAATAAGCGTATCATCGCGACATCACGCCCGTAATCGCGGAACAGGTAAGCAGGGAAGTGTGGTACACTTCCACGTCTCACCACTCACGTTTACGTCCTAGTATAAAATACTGGGATTTGAACTCAGGACCTTCCGAGCGTCGAACGCGCTTGCAACCAATACGACAAACGAAGCAGCTATATCTGTCGATTTGTGAGAAAAAACGTAAACCGATTCTAATGAGATCACTTGTAATAATCGTGTTTGAACTTTGACCACAAGCACAGACGTAAGCACAAAACAAATATTGCACAATGGAAATTTAATATGACTAGACAATATTTCCCCTTTTAACGCGTGTTAATTTGCAAAGACAACGTGCCATGAATGTACAGAACAAACATTTAATCATTATTTTGTAAAAACAGAAAGATATATGTGGCCTATAATAAAAGAATTCTTATTTATTGCACGAAATCATGTGAAGAGTACTGACATAATAACTTCTTTCATTGTACACATAACATCACGCCTTATAACCCCGAAGAGGTAGACAGAGGAGTGTAGACCACTCCCACGTACCACCTGTTACGTTTATGTTTATCACCACCGCAGTTCCGCACACCGGGCACAAATACATACACCAAGCAAATACTAGAAATTTCTAGAATATTAAAAGGCTCACCTAACAGAAGACTTCTCTTATGCCGCGTTTGCCCGATCGGCTCGATGTGTCCTATGGGCTCGATGTGTCCCACAGGCTCCAACCCTTCATGCGGTACTCTTAGCACCGTTCCGTACGGCAAGGCCAGGGACACGGAGCAAGCCACCAAAGCTCCAAAAACTACGGCGTACAGTCTCATTTTTCCTAAAAACAATAATTATACATTCCAAAATTATTCATTTTTACTAATATATATTATTAGTTACATTCCTATTGTAACGTATTTCCAATACTGCTAATTTTAAATATAATATATCCTAGTTTTACTTTAATAATCCTTAAAGCCACAATTATATGTCTATAAGTTTTGAAGGCATTAAGTTGCCACATTCTACTTAGAACATATAAAAATTTATAAAATATTTCAATATGTAGACCATGTGTACAATATGTATAAAAGTAATAATAATGACTGTATTGAATTGAAAATCATTTTAAAATAATTGCTTAAAAAACATCTATTTTATTTCAATTCAAAGATATGTTTTAATTATTTTCTTATATTCATAGTATTGAAAAATATGTTTTTCAATACTACGAATAATATTAAATAATTAAAATAATTACACAAATAAATTAAAGACCGTAACACCAATTAGTATGTATAATGTTATAAAAACCCCATGCTTTTATAACTTCAATACACAAATTATAATAAAAAAGTTTACATTTTATGATAAACATATTTTATATAATCGATATTAATCTGTAAATATCTACCTCGTTAATTAAGCACGACACAGTCACACACCGACACTCTACTGTCCAGTGATATCCTGTACGCCACTTTTATAGGTCGACTACGCACCGACAATACACTGGTACGGTCACGTGGGCAGCTTGTGATACAAGGATGCGCTGTTTCGAAATTTAAAAAATGTCCACGAATGAATGGATTTTTTTATAAAACACAATACTGCCAGTTATATGTCGAGACGAGATAAAAAAATACGAATAGATATTTTATTTATTTCATATCATAGAAATGCTTTACAAAGTCACTTAGGTGCTCTATTTATATGTAAATATATTTCGTTTCTTTACCAAAATATTTTTTTAAATACATCTAATGACTATATGATCGGATCCAATTACTTTTTCCCGGGTACGAATACAAGTTGTCTATCCATGTATAGAGAAAAATTCTCTCTAGCCCATCTATACCCAATCAAATAGGATCAATGGACAACCAGCCATACACATAAAAAACATGATATTTTTAATTAATTCACAAACTTGTTCATAGATTTGTTTATTTTTACCCTACATAACGTTATCATGAGCTCTAAAGTGTGTAGGTTTCCTCATAAAGATTTCCTTTATTGGCACAACAAGTGGTTTTTATAAAGAAAAAAATAAAAATATGTAATATAACTAACAGGCAAACATCAGTACGAAGCATAACTTCTTTTGCCCAGGCTAACATACAAACAATTAGACCATCCGCTGGTAAATTGCCACCATCACATGTGCTCGACCAACCACACCGGAGAGTTAGCCACTCTTTCGCAACCCTGGAACATTACTTGTTTTCTGACCCCTTCCTGGTCTCCCTGACACACGGTTCGCCTCGCCGGCAGAGGATGAAGGCCGTAGTCCGCCACACTCATCAACATCACCGATATTAATTAACTAACGATCATTCTACTGAACTAAGTTAATACTAGAAGAATATAAACAACCCGTGTCTCGAAGTTCGCGTCTTCAATATCCATTAGGCGACATTACCAACACGAAGCGGTTTGCGAGTTTACTCCGTGAACGATGGTCAATTAGGGGAGTCCCCGGCAATACTTCATTCTCGTATACCTATCCGACTAAAACACGAGACCGAGTGCCTTCACGTCTGTAATCCCCGAAGAGGTAGGCAGAGGAGTGTAGCACTCTCCCACGTTTCACCAGTTACGTTTACGTCCCACTTCCTAGATTACCTACTTCGCTACACTAGAACAGTGTTAAATAATTGTAATTATATTTTTTATTCCTTTTACTATTGCTGTCTTTACTGCTGCTGCCCCTGCTGCTGTTTACATGATAACGCTAGATCTCTTACGGGCTAGGCAATGAATACCTAGCGCCAAATATATCTACTCTTACAGTAGACTATTGTAAATATTATAACATTGCAACTAGTGCATTGCGTATATTTTGTATATCATTACGGTATATGTTCTACTTTTACCGAGTTTTATCATTACTGTCCCATCAGTTAACATTTACTTCAACAAAATTATAACTTACGATTCCGTACTTATATATTCTGATTACGCCTTGGCTTTACGCACGAATTTCCATAAGCATAATAGTCTAACTTAGTAACAACATATTTATTTTGACAAAAAATTAAAGTAAACAGAAACATTTGTTGAAAACAGCCTAAAATTATTACCTCATACATATTTAAAACGCATATGTTTCGCCTCGTATTAATTTACTTATATATTTACTATCTAATCACATGTCGGTCGGTCAAACTAGGGCCAAGTGTATAATATTGTAAAATAATTTATTACGTAAAATATTGATTAAACATTGAAATTTATTTATTAACTGTTACGCGAATAAAAATATCTTGACCGTACTAATACTGACAACATATTTAAGTATCATAATATGAAAAACGATCACTTCCAAGTACTGCATGTACAATATCCGGCCAAAAAGCAAACCTTTTTAATATTTAAAAGAAATGTGTTAAGGCCGTGCGACAAAACCGATGACATATACCAGATGTGACATTGGTTTAAATTTACACTCGCGATATAAGAATACACACCCATATCAGTTTAATCGATGTGAAACGCTCGACGGCCGTACGAAACGGCCTGTGCCGAGCGCTAACCGGCGTCATTGCACATTCTTTACAACAAGGAAGCGAACATGTAAAGGCGCAGTCATCTTGCGGCCGTCGCACTACAGTCGAAGTAACCCCTACGTTTTCGCGCGCAAAGTGCAATGCTGTGTTCTGCTTGGGACGCGTGGCGACAAACAACGTTTATGTTCAAATCCTTGACAGTGGGAACCGTCAGTATCGTCCGTCAAGAATTACGATTTTGGCTGACATGTAATTCTCTATGGACGGTGCACGACACGACGCACTAGCAATAAGAGTAGAGTTAATTGATTGATATTCTATAAAATCTGTGTGTATTACTGTAGCATTAAATTCGTATTTGTTTTCATATTCATGTTATATGTGACTACTGCTTACTATTCTTAAGTACTGACATTTTGAAAAAACGCATCCTTACTGTAATCCCTACTGTAAAGCACACCCCTAATATGAAATAAGTTACTTACAAATGACTACAGGTATGAAGCTGCTATATTCCCAGCACCGGCATATTGAAGGTCGTATAATAAATGACGTCATAATAAATAAATAAATAAATAAATACGTATAATAAATGACGTAATAATTACTAAGTAAATGACTTCAGATGATTCCGTGTGATAATCTATAGCTTAGTAGAAGTTTATTATATAGTTTCTATAACTTAGTATCAATGATTATGTGCTTTATCGGATGCTCGTCGTTAAAAAACCTGAAGTAGTTTCGGAAAAAACGTAACATCATGCTAATAATTTCCGAATTGGTCGGCAGAGGCGTGGAGTACACTCCTACGTTTGATCAGTTTCGTGTACGTCATCAAAGTCTGTTGATTGCTGGCAAATATAAAATGTAGTCATTAAAATGTATTAGGTGTCTGTCTACCAATAGCAATATATACTAGGAACTCTTCGATTAGAATTCTGTTTATTAATTTAACTAGTGTTATTTGCTTTGTAAATATTCAAACTCACAGATTTTCTAGCATGTTTTTTGAACTAGTTTATGAGTTAAAGTTAATTGAAATACCATTAAAATTCTAAAATTCTCGTTTAAAAATGTTTTGTTATGAACGTTTTTTTGTCCTAAGATAAATATAATATTTCAAGAACATTCAAATGAAAATTGAGAAGCTGGAATCGCGCGGCGCGGTGAACTTTATTTCGTTTGTGGTGCGCGTCCCGACTGACCTCCAGGATACGTTCCTTAAGGAGACGGTGTGGCCGAGGGCAGGTCCACGTCCACCACCTGGAGTCACCGTAACCGCGTCTCACAACGCCGTAAAACAATTGAACTAGCTATAAGATATAAATAAACATGTATGTTAGTCTATAACGCATTTATGTTATGGGCCTTGTTGTCTGAAAATAAATAATAATGATTAATACGTTATTTTTAATACGTTCAATTATTAATAAAACTAGGTGGATGAAAATAGTTTACATCGGGTAATGCATTCCAATCGCTCCAACAACGCGTCGCTCTGAACACAATACTGACCACCATTTATCTGGAAACGTCCATGTGAAATATGATACCTACTGTATTTTATTTATAAACGTACAATGTACATTTGTCGCGTGAGTTTATATGCGATTTTGGAAATATCACAGTGCAATAGGAGGTACATACATTTCATTGGAACCAATTGAACGATAATAGCGAATCCATGGAACCGGGGTTATTACATTTAATTTTGAGGTTTTGTAAAGAGAAAATCCTTCCATGCTATTCTCATTCAAAAAAAAAGGTTTGTTAAAAGCTCATTTCAGGCACCAGGCTCTCACTAAATAAGGTACACTAAATAGAACTGTGTAAGAATTGAACTGTATGTAATTACCTTAGCAAGTGAGAGCAAATAAATTAATTTTATTATTATTATTATTCAATTCAATGATAAATATGTTAACTAATAAAATACGTAGACACTATTTTACGGATGCCATAGGTATACATATGTACACATTTTTTTTCGAATATCTTAGTTCCTTATCTATGGATACCCGGTTCAATAAATCTCATTGGTAACATTAAACCCATTAATATCTTGCCATAACATATGTTAATTACCCAAGGCAAAACATATGTGTTCCCAGATGAATCTTGCTAACATTTATATGACTAAAAAAACTAAATATCTTACAAAGACCTTGAAAGTTTTGGCGGAGGAACTATTTGTATCTAATGACAAGTATAGCAGGTGATCTGGTTTGAAATGATCAGATTTGCTAAATATATGCACGGTGTATGCAGTTGGAAGCAAAGAGCTGAAGATCGAGCTTAGTGGCGTGCTATGAAGCCTATGTCCAGCAATGGACGAGAACAAGCTAATGACGATGATGATGGCAATAGGCTCACCACCTAGTCGATAGCAGGACATCAACGTAACCAGAGCAACGTGAGAGTGTACTGCACTCCTCTGCCCATCTCTTCATCTAACAGGCGCGATGTTACGTCTTTAAAAATTCCACATATTGAAGCGATTATTTATCTAACGTAAGTCTGCGATACTAAATGATAATAGCAGGTGACTGACCTCCCTCGGCAACAGTGCGCTACGCGCGCCACGGCCGGTCGACGCCTTTTCGGGGTTTTACCATACACGGCCACCTTCCGAGTTCCTCCCCAACAAGTGCACCTTGGAATAATTATAATGAATTACCTCCGTCACTTGTCGATATTTTTTGTATACGAAATCGGGAGGTATCGATATCAATTACACGTAAAACACCATCTGTTACGCACGAAAATGTAATAAAACAACTCATTAACCGAACGGTGTCGCAAAGACTTGTTGTATTAACATATCTCTTTGTTGTTAATTAAATTAAAGGCAAGTATTCATCATATCCTTGTATAATTATATATGTTTAAAGCTGCCGCAGCGATTCAAGTCATAAGTGCATATGTTTTCTTTCTTTCTTCTGTCTATTTAACGTTGAAAGGTAAAAGGACTTTATAACTCTATAACAATTAGCGTTTATAAATTAATACATAGTATGTTCAATCATAATAAATTTGTAGCAGTGGCCCAGAGGTTGGATTTGTGACCAGCGTATACAATACACTCAACCCCTATTCCATCGCAGAACGTAAACATAACCAGTGAAACGTGGGAATGTGTAGGCACATTCTGCCTATCTCTTCGAGAATTACAGGCGTGATGCTAAGCTTACGTTACTGTCAAACATAGAAGAAGAAATTTTGACCATGACGCAAAAATTTGTGAAGTAAGAGAACCGAACCCACGATCCAACAACTTAGCGTCTGATCCAATGGCATATTTAAGAACATTTATTTGTTCTGACCATCTGAACATTTATTTGACTGCCTCGTTGGTCGTGTTGGTTGCAGGTGCGACTGCCGATCGGGAGGTCCCGGGTTCGATTCCCGGGT